>JAULBZ010001852.1:0-20464 GCA_032360805.1 Neoturris breviconis
TAACTGTGGGAGTATGATGTAAGGGTAAACACGCGGAAAGTATGATTCAAATCTTTAAATTATGGAATAAAATTCCCTTTTGTAAATTGCAATTGAAATATAATTGCAAAATTGCAATTAATCTGTATGTTAGAAAAAAGATGATCATAAGCTGACATTGCAGAAAACTCTAAAGATGTTATTGAAATTTGCAAAAGCGATTGTTGACATATGTTTTGACTCTATACTACAGCATAGTCCCACAACAACAGACTTTTAAAAACCGACACTGACGGTAGCTATTTTTCCTTGGCCTTATGTCTAAAGAATTTCCACATGAAATAACAAACATTCATGTCTTTAATTGATTATGCTGTTTGCCATTTGTTTGTAAAAATATAAAAAAGCTTTCCAACAAATTTGTAAATTGATTTCGATCAGATTATTTTGACAATGAACGTGACATTCATTTGATACCAATTGTCAAAATATTGTCAACAGTCAAGTGAGTTCAAATAATATGCAATAAACTCCATTGACGTTTGTTCGACAGTTCAACTCAACTGGCAAAAACCTGTTCCAAGATTATTTTGCGGACTTTGAACAGGTTTCTGGCTGGAAACACACTTGATGTTTCTTAAATCTCCTAACCAAGTGAGCAAAGACTTTCTCCAAA
Source organism: Neoturris breviconis (assembly GCA_032360805.1). NCBI lineage: Eukaryota > Metazoa > Cnidaria > Hydrozoa > Anthoathecata > Pandeidae > Neoturris > Neoturris breviconis. The sequence continues at coordinate 656 of JAULBZ010001852.1, forward strand.
TCAACATGATAGACCCCAGAACAACGCTTTTCTATAATTATTTAACATTTTAGCATCGTTTACAAAAACGTTTGTATTGTTTGAATATATGACATTCATAGCTAACAACATACAGTATTCCATACGGACTAACATCGCATCGTACTCCCACAGACGCATTGTGAGCAATATCATGCATGATATGTCTATGGATATAGCAATACATCAAAGTCTGTACTTGGCTTCCGATAATAATTTCCTTTAATTTTCCACGACATCCGGATCAACACGCATATTCAGCATTAACGTAACGCTAATTCGGCTTACCCACTGGAACCTTTCATATGTTGTTGCACGTAATATGAAACAATGTTTGATTTGTATATATTAGTTTGTTACGACTACTCTTTCCAGTTTCAGCCACAAGTTAATATGTTACATGACATGTAAAGTTAAACTCGGTTCCTAGCTATCATTTTGGCAGCAGGGTTAAGGCAGAAAAAAGAAAAGAAAACAGGGGAAGAATAGGGCATTAGATTTTCACTAACACAGGTATCACAAGGTGAAAGACTACTACTATATACGATGGTATATCTCTGTATTCAGACTGTGTATTGTGAAATATTTAAGTGGCAATACACAATCCGAATACGGAGATATACAGGATTGTATACAGCAGTCTTTCACGATGTGTATTCAGTTGCTGTTGTAAACAATGTAATAACCATTCGAGGTGGGAAAAACTCTGGAGAGTTCTGCATATTCTCGTATATGGACAATGTATTGCGTATATATGGGAATCTACGGGACCACAGTCGATAGACCTTCACGCTGCAAATAAGCCAAACTTCGGAGGACAGGAAATAATATCATAATATCCCCTTGCTTTTGATATTGCAGTGCGTAATTCATGGAATCATTTCGCCTTAAAACCACCTATAGTTTGCATTTATCGCGCTACAAAAAGTTAATTGACCATTATTGAAAATGGTGATACAAAGTGATTGGAAAACGGATATAAATGATAGAAATCGTATCAAGTAAACAATATTGGCGGCCAGATATTGTAGGTGAATTCCTAGTAGGCACATTACCATAAAAAATATCTCCAGGATAAGATAAAATGCAATGGCACGTATAATACATTTGAATTTTTGTTACGTTTTGTCACCACGTCACCATATTACTACCGGATGCAAATAACGTTGTTTTGATACAAATGATATCTCCTCAATCACATCCTATATTACTTGGATCTATAACAGGAAAGCAAACATCTACGTCAATTACATCGCAATACGTGAATCTGTACCGGATGACGTCATCACAATTAATTTTAAATAACTCATTTTCTCTAAAAACTGCACTTTCTTAGAATTTTGATTAAAAGAGTTCTACAAAAGCTTTTTTTTATTCTGTTTGTAAAATGTTTGCAAAATACCAGAAATTTAATCCGAAATTCCGAACAATTTTGATTTTAAAAATCTAATAAATCGGGTGAAACGAGTCAGCTACATGACTAAAGTTATCAGAAATACTTTTTTTGAGATTTTAAGTAACTTCACCTTCACCTTCACTTTTGCAGCATTATCGTTTACTTTAACACAAGTTATGGTAAAGTAATGATATAGATTTTTACATTTGAAAATAGGGGGTTTCAGGTTATGACCCATATCTTTTGATCTATTTGAGCTATGATGTTCAAAATTTATTAATATTGGTCAATTAGATTACTGTAAAGAATGTGGTAAGGAGGGAGGGGGAGCGAAATCCGCCCTTAGCCTATATAGGGTTAAAGAATGTGGTCCTGGGTCCGTTTGCACAAACATTTTGGTCAGCAGTTTTAAATACAATAACGTGGAAAGTCGCTAAATTTGGGGCTAATACTTTTAGTGGATCAGAAGGTATACATAAATTTTGGGGGTTGTGGTACTATTAACTAGGATTTACGTGTAGTTTTGGATCTGATTTAGCTTGATATAATATATACAGAAATATTACAAACATTCCTGATTGTTAAAATTAATGATTTCGTCATGGTTTCAGGAAATTATTATCGGAAACCAAGCACAAGCTTTAATGTATTGCTATGTCGCCATATTCAAAAGGTAACTGTGGGAGTATGATGTAACGGTACTAAACACGCGAAAAGTATCCTTCAAATATTTAGATCATGGAATAAAATTCCCTTTTGTAAATTGCAATTGAATTATAATTGCAAAATTGCAATTAATCTGTATGTTACGAAAAAGATGATCATAAGCCAAGATTGCGGACATTTAGTTAAAACTCTAAAGATGTTATTGAAATTTGCGCAAGCGATTGTTGACATATATATGTTTTGACTCTATACTACAGCAAAGTCCCATAACAACAGAAAAACCGACACTGATGGTAGCTATTTTATATTGGCTTTATATCTAAAGTACTTCCACATGAAATAACAAACATTCCTATCATTAATTGAATATGCCGTTTACCATTTGTTTGTAAAAATATAAAAAAAGCTTTCTAACGGATTTGTAAATTGATTTCGATAAGATCATATTGACAATGAACGTGACATTCATTTGATACCAATTGTCAAAATATTGTCAACGGTCATGAGAGGTCAAATAACATGCAATAAATTCCATTGAAGTTTGTTCGACAGTTCAACTGAACTGGCAAAAATCTGTTTAAAGTAAGCCAAACATATTTCGCTGATTTTAAACAGGTTTTTGCCGGCTGGGAACACACTTGATGCTTCATAAATCTCCTCACCTAGTGAGCAAAAAGATCCTAAGTTTTTTCTCGCTGGGTATACGTCATATTAGAGGCAGTTTAGGTGCAAGATGTGATTAAAAAATGCTTCAATAAATACCCTTTTGTGTAAAATAGTAATTTCGGAAAGGTCGCGGAAGGATCAGTTTTAGGTAAGAATAGTGTCTGTGTAAATGTGACTTCTACTAAGTACTTGCTGCTAAAACTAGAAATTGCCGTCACAATTGCGTGACTTTTTGCCAAATAGAGATTAACAACTAACATAAATATAAAAAATTACGAACATCGTTTGTATCAATAAAAGACTCTGCAATGAACTTCATACACAATTTACAAAAGCTATCATTTTGGCAGCAGGGTAAGGACATATAACACAGCCAAAACAGAATAACAAACTAGGGTTAAGATCTCTAAGAAGTTAAAACAATTCGAAATTGTTCTAGCGTATTTACTGTGGACTTTGAACAAGATTTTGCCCACTGGGAAGTAATTTAGAGTTGAAAATGCCAATACTGGTTGGATGAATATATCGCCTTTTCTATAATTATTTCACATTTTATCATCACCTACAAAAAATAATACTATTCCTTGGCATTAAATATTTAAATTATCAGATACTCTTAACTAACAACATACAGTATTCCATACGGACTAACATTGCATCATACTCCCACAGACGCATTGTGAGCAATATCATGTATGATATGTCTATGGATATCGCAATACATTAAAGTTTGTACTTGGTTTCCGACAATAATTTCCTTCAATTTTCCACGATATCCGGTATAACACACATATTCAGCATTAATTTAACGTTAACTCGGCTTGCACGTAATATGAGACAATGCTTGGTTTGTATATTTTAGTTTGTAACATCTACTATTTTCTGTTTTAGCCACAAATTAATATGTTACCTAACATATAAAGTTAAGCTCGGTTCCCAGATATCATTTTGGCAGCAGGGTTAGGACAGGAAAAAGATAATAGGACAGGAGAAAAATAAGGCATTAGATTTCCACAAACATGGGTATCACAGGGTGAAAGACTACTGTTTACAATCCTGTATATCTCCGTATTCAGACTGTGTATTGTCATATATATAAATGGTAATGCACAATCCGAATACAGAGATATACAGGATCGTATACAGAAGTCTTTTACGATGTGTATTCAGTTGCTGTTGTAAACAATGTAATAACCCTTAGAGCATATCATTTATTGAGACTATATAAAATACAAACAATGTACAGCCAATTCAGCACAAACGATGTGGGAAAGACTATGGAGTATAGTCCCGTATATTTTTGTATATGGAAAATGTATTGCCATATATGGGAATATACGAACCGCAGTCGATAGACCTTCACGCTGCTAATAAGCCAAACATCGGAGGCCAGAAAATAACCTTGGTTTTGTGTAATTTATGGGATCATTTTAGCTTAAAACGATCTAGTTTAAATTTATTCGGGCTACAAAGAGTTAATTTGACCGTTATCGAAAATGGTGATATAAAGTGACTGGAAAACGAATAGAAATGACAGAAATCGTATGAGGTAAACAGTATTGGCGGCCAGAAATTATAGGGAAAAGTGGGCATATTACCATAAAATATATCCCCATGATAAGATAAAATGCAATGGCACGTAAAATACATTTGAATTTTTGATTCGTTAAAAGTATTATTACCACATCACACAGTTACTACCGGATGCAAATAACTTTGTTTCGATACAAATGATATCTGCTTAATCACGTCCTATACTACTTGGATCTATAACAGGAAATTAAACACCTACGTCAGTTATATCACAATACGTGGATCTGTACCGGATGCCCACTGAGCATTAACAATCCTAATCAAAATAGGTCAATCCACAAATCGCTTTGAAATATAGGACAAAGCTTTAACACCTAACTATGTTTTTTTCTGAAAGAAAGCTGCATGTAAATTCTAATAATCAAATAGACTTAATACATGAAAAAGAGACGTTGACTACTCAAAGTATAACTTTTTGCAATCCAATAACTTTATTTAGACTACACAAAAGGAAAGTTATTGCTTTGCAAGATGTTTCTACTTTGAGCAGCCAAAATCGCATTTTCATGTATTTCTTAACAGTATATGCTGTGTTTCTTTTGAAATGTACACAATAACGTATTTATCAATTTCTAGGTCAATTTTTGTGTTCATTGAAAACTGTACACATATGCTTTCAAATCGTTTCCCGCCATTTGGCAGTCCAAAACAGTGAAATCTTAAAATGGATAACTTTTTTTTAGCTATTTTATCACAATTTAGTGTAATTTAGGTATGTTGAGTTCAGTAGCGAATGGAAATATAAAGCTATGTAGAAATATGCGTTCGATGTTGTTCTAGCGACTTTTTACTGTGGACATTGAACTACCCACTGGGATATTATCATTTAAAGAGCGTTTTGTAAATGGTTGTTCGTAATTTTGCTATCAAAAAACTTTCAAACAATGTTGGAAAATGTCAATGATTTGATTTCGCATCATTTGACCTAAGCTTATTTCGTACGATAATAAATAAAGGGGTGACATGGCCGTGTATAAATATTCTTTTACATACATTTCCTGCGGAATAAAAGTGTGTAATCTTTTTATATATTGGAATATTGAATTCTTCAATTAATTGCATTCTTTGACAATAGAATGTTTGTTTATGGTCGGATATTCCAAACGGAAATTGATTTTCATAATCAAACTAGCACAGTTGCACATAATAATTGATGGAGATTGCTCTCGGAAACATTAGATAATTATTAATGTGGGTTTGCTATAATAATTCGTAAATTATAAGCCCTGAGAAAGTAGTTTTATGCAATATCTTTTTAGGTTATAAAAACCTTAACAAACGTCTCCTAACAACGATACGTCAATTGTCCGAATATTTTATTTGTCCATTGTTGAAAAAGATTTGTCTCATAAATAAGAAGGCTATCCAAAGGACAAAAACGTGCTCATGAAAGTCCAGAGTAAAGATGAAGTGGTTATGCGTTATTACTGCAGAATTCAAACAAGTTTTTATCCACTGAGTACATTCCAGTCATACAGCTTTACAATGGGATTTTTTAAGTTATGCTGTAGCTTCTAGGTCACAAACTACACACAATTTTTCGAACATTCCAGTTTCTGAACTTATTAACTGTTACTGTCCTCTCGAAACTCTTGTGCGCTATCTCTACTGGACGATGTCATATCACCAACCTAATAGACTTCAGTAAAGCACATACCTGAATAAAAAATATAACAAATAGTATTCTACATCCATGTTTTGAATTATTCTGGCGAGATTTTCGCAAAGGAAACCAAATCAACGTATATCCTTTACTTAATTACAAACAATTACACTTTTCTTTTGTTAGCATTGGTTACCGTAAGAATAATTGATGTAGCAAAATATTTAAAATTTCTGTCAATGGAGTCACATCAGTCATCGGACAAACGTCACGTTCCGCATTATTTTAACAACGCCATTGAAAACCACATATTGTTTGTAAATTTAATAATCCTTGATTCAGCACCTTTTCTCTTCCGCAAAATATTCCCTTCTCCGCATGTACGCAGACTGTAGTGGGAAGTTGAATGAAGAATATAAGGGAATTGAAATTGCCTCCCACACCACACGATATTACAAAAAGACCTTGTGGTTTAGATAAGTCACGTAACTGTAATCGTCTTAACAGATTCGGGTCAGCATATGGCCATAGCGGCATGTTTTCATACTGTACACCCTACTTTCGAAACTATTACAGATTGTTATCAATCAAGGTATTTGTTATAATAAAAACAGTATCAAATGAAATTAATTGAATCTGATAAAGTTTTTTACACAATCCAAACATTGCCGTCTCTCAGGCTGATTGCTTAATGATTCACCGAACATCAATTAATTCTAACCACATAACGGTCTCGTTAAAATTAATGACGTTGTCCTGGAAAATATATAAATACCACTTTCTGAGGAGCAATCCCACATAAGTATTATACACATTCTACAATACAAGCATTTTAAAGAAAACAGAAAAATGGCAAATATCGAAAAGGTAAATATAAATTGTTTTTTGATTTATAAGGAACCGTATTCCAGAGGGACACTCCTTTGAGTTGAGTGCATAGATTGTTTCGTGTACGTATGCATTACTTCTAGCAGTAAATTCTAAGTTACATAGCAGATGCTAATATATTATTTGTTGTTTACATAGTACAAATTTCCATTTTAGATTTTATGCCTTTGCTTCATCATATAGTACAAATTTCCATTTTAGATTTTATGCCTTTGCTTCCTTATCTATTTTGTCAACGTGCAATGCAATCCCTTGTATGAGAATACATATACAGAGATACAACAGACGACAGAGAAACAAGTTATGTCAACAAAAGCAACAATAACAGACGCAGAAACAACAGAAACAACATCCAAGGCAATTCGTGAATCTTCTTCTACCAATGAACCGGAGCCAGAATACGTAACAAGTACTTCTACTGATGCTGAACGCACTGAAGAATCTGTTGCTGTTACGTCACCTTCAGCAGAAAAGGTCTCCACTACTGAAACTGTTGATAGAAACTTATGGAGGCACAATGAATCAAGAAAGATATCAAGTTTCAGATGTGAAAGTGATTGTAACTCTTGGGGAAGTGTTTTTCCTTGTACTGTATGTGGATGGCTCAGTGGTTGTAATTGTTGTTGAGACAGTATATACCATTCTGAATCCTTTAAGGGAGAAAAATTAATTGGAACCGTAATGGGTTGTAAAAGTGCAAAAACGAACTTTGTGTGGTACCCTTAAAGGAGTAAAGTAGCAACCCTAAAACTTTCAGTGAATACAATGTAGAGATTCAGTTTCAATCATTCATTTTGAAACATCTAGTATAATAACTATATGCAAATTTGCTTCCTATCAATATTTTTCCCAGACATATTGCTTCGATAAGAATTCATATAATAGACCTATTCACAAATACATGAGCAACGTTGTCATATATTTTCATATAGGTCTATTTATTACAAAACACCACTAATTAATAGGTGATCAACTCTAAATAGTCCGGTTATGGACCTTACTCCGTACTTAGTAGTCTTTCATGTTGTGAAAATTTTTAACTAATAAATATGACAAATTAGATAATAAATAATTAATTTGTTTATAAATTTTGAAAAAGCTGTATATTTTATTAACTCTACTAATATGTACATTTATTTGAGATACCAATCGGCAAAAACCTGTACAAAGTCAGCAAAATAACGTTAGAGCAACGTTCTCTATTTTACTGACTTGGAACAGGTTTTTTCTGGCTGGGATGTAAATTCACGAAGATATGTAAAACTATTTCGTGAAGTTTTATACTCAGGTTTATATGAGTAATTCTATAAAAAACATAAATAAACTGCTGGCAGATAAATTACTAGAGTTTTATTTTAGCCTATTTGTCGAATTTCATTTCTTTACTATATCCTACAACTATGTATAGTTTGGAAAGTTATCACAGATTTGACTTCTCCAAGAACTTTTTAAAGGAAAAACACTCCAAAATCTTTTCTGACACACGAGGTAGGAACAAAGAATAAACAACGTGAAAGCTACGTCACGATGAGGTTTTGACGTTGTCTCGACGACGTTTCGACTTCAAATTAAAAGGACCATTTAACATAAATCCATAATTTTAATTCTTTTTGACGTCATGAAGTTCCGATAATTCAGATTCTTCCATAGAAAATGTGCCGCAATATTAGTAAGCGACCATCTCAAAATTTTGCTACAAACCTATTTACTTTGTCAGGGTCAAATCAACTGAAATTGACAAATTTCATCAAAAATGAATCTGTACAGAAGTGTGATCAAGGTCAACAAACTTGCTATGGATTGGTTTATTTTATATGAATAAACCAATCCATTGCAAGTTTGTGGACTCAGTATTCACCCATGTAGTTTGTATTTTTGAGACGATCCCTGTGGGCCGAGGTTATCAAATCCGGAAAAAAATAGAGATTGTAGCTATACCTTCTATAAGTCAATATCAAGCAAAGGGCGTAACGCAAGGTTATATGTACGGACAGAAAACAAATTAAATTCAGCCAATGGAGATTAGTTTATCATTGAAGCAGAAACATGATATTTGTGATATTTGTTGGGACACGTACGTTCGATAGCTTATCACTAATTGCTAATTATATTGTTTGAACGATAATCACTAATTACTATACCGTTTATGAACTGATTCACTATTATTATCATTATTATGTTCAAAGTCAGCAGCAAAGACGCTATAAGCGTTGATCTAGCGACTATACTGCGGACTTTGAACAAGTTTTTGCGCACTGGAATTATATATTTTAACAAATCATGATTCACTTTCCATCTTATACAACAGTCCTACGCATCTGATCATTCTTGCCGCCAGTCCTACGCATCTGATTATTTTTGCCGTTATGTAATTGTAACGCATATATTTAGTATTTATCATCTGTTAACGATACAATAAAAGTATTTGTTAACCAGGAACTTGATAATTATTGCTCATTTATGATGGAATATCCTCTACCGATCAAACCAAATACAATCCAAGTGGACAAAAACTATGGCACCAACAAAGACGTTATATAACAACGTTTTCAACGTTGTTCTAGAACTGCGAACTTTGAACAAGTTATTGCTCACTGGGATAAAAATTGCCGTATATTTTAGCTACATTAATCATATTAAGTTGCGAGCTGGCAAATAATTTCTTTGTTGAGTCCAACTTATAAAACCTAAAACACAAATTCTGTATTTTATAAATATCTAGAAAACTATACGTTGGTACCCTACAAAAGTATACATATTCTGAGGCGTAATTAACAGCTCTACACAACTAACATATTTACTTTTTACTGCATCTAACTTAAAAAGAATACTGTTGAAATTATCGTTTCTTTTTACATATTTCTATCTCTTTAATTTAGCTAGAAAAATTAATTGTATCGTTATATTTGCTAATTATGAATGTTTTATTAACTATTACATAATAAAAAGCCTTTGTAAAGCCTCTTAGAACAAAATAATACCGAATTTAATCAAAAGGTCTTTTGAAAATTTCCGGTCCCGACGGCCAAAAGTGGCCCTGGGTCCGTTTGGAATTTTTTTGAAATACAAAGGTGAGAAGTCACTAAATTTGGGCTTAAAACGATAAGTGGAGCATAAGTTATACGTAAATTTCGGGGGTTGTGGTACAAAGATCCCCCCACCTCCCCGGGGTAAATAGGGTTAAAAAAGATTTGTCTCACTTTTTCTTTAACCCTATTTTAATAGAGGTGGTAACGTACTTAAGGTACTTAAGGTACATAAAACATGTCAAATAGATAGTAACACACTCTGAACATCTCAGAGTCTAAAAATGTCAAGAAGTAGCAAAACTGGGAAAATCCTAAATATTACCTATAAAGATTATACAAGCCCTCACATATATATTTGAGACAAGGTAATATTCGAGCATGAGTTCCAAATGTTCACTAAGATAAAAAGCCTTAAATTTTTGGTAGCAAACCAAAAGACACAAAAAACCTGATATGCTCCAAGAGCCTGGGTACTAGGCTGCTAGGAACAACAAAATTTGTCGAGTTTACAAAAACACCTAAGATCCTTAGCCCTAAGATCTTAAGTCTATTAGATAAATCTGTGAGATAAATCTCTAGAGACTTGATCTGGTCGTTTTCCATATTTGAATACTTGTGGTGTGTATTACTCACCAAAATCCATGAAATGTCTCATTATTTGTGCGTTTGCTTGTAGATACTTGGGAATATGAATCAATGTTCAAATTCTAATTGTATTCCTCTCTGTAAACGGAAGATATTATATGTTTGCTACTTCAGATTTGTAGGTCAGAAATATTAGCAATTTGAAAGGTGGCTCCAGATAATGGCTAATTTTGGAAGAATAGATTGAAGACTCGACCTGAAATTTGGCCCACTTGCACGTTAATCAAGATCTACAAAGTTTCAAGGCTCTACAAAGCGTGAAAAAACATAGGGGAAGGGCAGATTTGCCCCCTTCGCAAAATAGAGTCAACATGACTATAACTCAAATATTGATTATTTATGTGACAAAGAGTCTCATCTTACCAAGGTTGTCTCGCTTAAACGTTAATTCCGCAGCGATTTATTAACTTAGCGAGTAACAACAGGGCATATAAAGAGTCTCACCTTACCAAGGTTGTCCCGCTTAATCGTTAATTCCGCAGCGATTTTTATTAACTTAGCGAGTAACAACAGGGCATATAAAGAGTCTCACCTTACCAAGGTTGTCCCGCTTAAACGTTATTTCCGCAGCGATTTATTAACTTAGCGAGTAACAACAGTGCACGCAAAGTATCTCATCTTAATAAGGTTGTCCCGCTTAAACGTTATATTTGCCAAAATGTTTATTATGTGTTGACCTAACTAACATTCTGGAATATTTCAACACTACAGCATGGTTCTATCGAAAGTTACGGAGGGGGGGGGGGGGGGTAGTTTAAACAAAAGTATTGAAGAGCCTTTAAAAGGTCCTGTAATAATAGGGTTAAGTTGTTTCTATTGAACGTCTCGCAGCAAGGTGTAATAGTTGCAAAGGGGCTAGTAACTCGCCAAAGTTGAAATTAAGCAGGATAGTAGAGCATTTAATTATGCTTCAGAAAATGTATACTTTTATTGTAGGGAGAAAATATAGTTTTTGAGATATTTATAAAAATACTGAGGAAGTGTTTATAGGTTTTAGAGGTTAAACACTATGTATAAGCATCATACATCCAGAAAACTTCTGATCAGACAAAACTATTCTTAGGAACCGTAAATCAGCGTAAATAATTATAATATTATTAAAGTAAACGAAAAACCATCATATTTATATTTGTGTTGTATTCTGTTCTGAGATCTAAATAAGACTAGGAAAGATTCATTTTGGGATGACAACAAAAAATGACTTGATGCCATGCAAACTGTGAATAGCATGCCGTATCTTCTCGATTTGCATATCCCTAAAATGTCTTAAAAAATAAAATTAAAATGCGTTACTGATATTTCAGAAATGTTTGGAATTTGACAAAAAATTGATAAAAATTGCATACTGGCACGTGACAACAATAAAACTAATGATGTAACTACCAATATTTCCAGGCTAAAATGCTCTTCTAGGACTCGATTACCATCATGGATTATTGTAACTTTCGTAGTCTATTTTGCTATTAGAAATAAAGTAGGGATATATGAAATCTATCACCCGAAATATGCAAAATTAGGAAACATTCCAGGCTAAATAAGGTGATAAGTAACAAAAGTACAATTAATACTGGAACTCTTATTTAGAAGTTGGAAGAAATACTGCTGGCGTGTGGGATCCCAAATGAAACAGTAGAAGCTATTATAGCGCTTTAAAAAACTCCCGTCCTAAACTTTATTCATCTGATGGGGAAATGGATTTTTCGACACCATTGCCGGAGTTCTACAAAGAGCCTACATATCTTTTCATAAGTTGCCTCTGCTAAGAAAGGCAGTAGATGCTCACAGTGAGTTTGGATTTACACTCGCCCAGCCGTAAAGTTGGCGCTATCCATCAAACAAAATAACAGTTTTAGCTGGCGGTTTTAGCGTAAAAAATGCCACGACACTCTTGCACAAGATCAAAGAAGCAGCCAACTAAATCGAACTCTATATCAATGCAACCAATACTGAATTCATAAGTCTCAATCAGCAATCAAGATCAAAATATCAATATGAAAACTCTCAATGGAGGAAACATCAAACCCGTTGACGAATTTGCATACCTTGCTAGCAAGATTTCCTCAACAAAAAGAGATGATAATATCAGAATTGGAAAACCGTGGGGTGCTCTAAGCGGCCTAGACAAAATTTATAAATCCACTCTTCTAATTAACATAGAAATCTTTTTCAGAGCAGCAGTGGAGTCTGTTTTCCTATACGGGGAAATCACATAGACCTTTGCTGAATTTTGAATTCTGAAAGAGAATTTTGCTGACGTCAGCATATTTTTAGCATATTTTCAGTCCCGTGGGACAAAAGTCCAAAACATGCAAAACTAAATTTAATAATGTGAAAAGTTTAGGTGGGCCTTCGACCCGCCTGGTTCCCCCCTCCCTCTCCCCCATTCCAAATAGGGTTAATAAACTTTATTGCTTATACTTAATTTTTAAACAAACCATGTCTTATTTATAAGAACAATATTGGTGTGTCAATCAAGGAATCATTTTCATTACGGAAGTATGGTTGTCAGAATACCATATTTACGCATGGATGTAAGAATAGGGTTAAACCTTTTGTTGTTTTTATTACTAAGTGGTACCAAATGTTTTTATGTGAAAATAAAATGAGAAAATCTATTTATAGACCAAATTTCCTTAGGAAGTATTAAGGTGTCTCGCTCTGTTTTTTAAATAAATACATTTTTTGATGCAGGTTCAGAATTCCCAGCAGAGGACTTGTTCAAAGTCAGCAAAAAAACAGTAGAACAACGTCGTTCGACAAGTTTTTGTCCACTTGTATATTATTCATAATGCATATAAAAACTATATGTAGTCATGTGCCTTGAACTTCCATTGTTTTATGTGTGCATACTCAACGCATTTAAGGCGGCCTCACAAAAAATCCGCCATTTTGATGATTTTCGTGGGAGCCAACTTGGACATTTTGTATTTTTCCCAAATGTTTATAGACTTCTATATTGTTGATTTATTATTACAGAACTACTCACTTTTCCCATAAAATTTGGACTTGATGACGTCACTAATGTTATGACGTCATTAGTGAAAGTATGTTTGTGGTCTGTAAAATATACTATCTGTCTGTAAAACATGAAATCTGGTCTTTATTTTTTCTCACTTTCATAAATTTCATTTAATACTTCCATACGAATAAGTAATACTTAGTTGCTTAAAAGATAGCCTAGCAGCATCAGATGTTATTTTTTTTTTTTTTACCTCTTGTTCAGAATTAAGTTACCTCCGGAAAAATAAAGGAAATATCAAAAAATAAATTCATTGATTCAAAACCATAATAAAATCATTCTCATACCATTCTTATATAATTAATTTTTCATAAAAATATTTTATCAGTTATCAGCATTTTTCTGATGACTTCATAATTTCTGTAATAGTTACTATAATTTTTTTTCGGTTCCAACTTTATCTTTACCGAGAGGAGATAATGAACACTGTTTGGACTGACGAATATGCACTTGATTTCTTCCATTTAAGTGGACAGCCATGAAGTGCCATTATAGTAAAAAATATTTTGAAATTTTTTATAGATGGTTTCAAAAAATGACCAAACAGAGGGGTCGATTCGACCCCCCTGTAACATTTTCTGCAATAACTTTTTTTATATTAGCCCAATTGACCTAAAAAAAATTGACTTTTCCGAAATTTATTGGGGGTCATTATGAATAAAAAGAATTGGTCACTAGGGATAATTTTCCCTTAGTAGCCAGACTTTTAACGGGTGGAGAACAAAAATCTTTTTTTTTTCTTATTACTTTTTCTTGGAAAACGTATTGGTATATAGTTTTGAAACAAAATTGTTTCGGCTTAATTTTTTTTGCTACAGGTGCTCTTACATTTGATGACGTCATCAAAAGAATTATTACGTCAGCGGAAATTATTTTGCGCTAAGATGTTCAGATAAGAATGAAGTATAACCTGACCATGTTTCATATATATTGCATTACCGTATCAGAAGTTATGCAGGAGGGCGAATCATCCCCCCCCCCAGACTTACACAGCCCTAAAAGGCCCAGCTCTAATATTCATAGAAATAATCAGATGAAATATTGTAGTTAGCAAATAGCGGATATCGACGTTTGTATTTTGCATCGACATTAAGTCAACATGCCACTGCATTAGAAGGGATTTAAAAATGAAGACCCTTATAAAAGAAGACCCTGGTAACAAAGTTGGTTATGAAGTTAAATTTAGATTTCCTGTTGTTTCATTGAATTAAATTTATTGTTTAAGGCAAGGAATAAAACTGCCTGACAAAGTGCTTACACATGCTTGAAAATTGTTCAAGAAAATGATAGGATGTCCGGAATATCTCGTTATCTTTATTTAGCATAGACTAATTTAGATTTCCTTAAAATAATATACACCCAGGCGGCAAAAACCTGTTCAAAGTCAGCAAAATAACATTAGAACAACGTTCAAAGAACGTTATTTTGCTGACTTTGATCAGGTTTTTGCTGCCTGGGTATCATTACATAATATTTCCTTTGGTCATACGTGTTTTACCCAATGGGCAAGAACTTGTTCAAAATCTGCAGTAAAGACCCTAGAACAACGTCGTTTGAAATATTTTATCTTAATTTAAATTAACCAATCCATTGCAATATCATTGACTCAGTACTCTCTTACTCTTAGTCCATTTTTAGTTGGTGTGAAAACGATCTGTCCCATTGGGCAAAAACATGTTCAAATTCCACAGTACAGACGCTAGAACAACGTCGACTGACGTTCTAACGTCTTTACTGCGGACTTTGAACAAGGTTTTGCCTGCTGGGTATATGTTATTTTTGTCAAAACGATGTCTTATGACTTTGCGTGTTGACAAGGGCATCTCTACTTTCGGTACGCAGCGTGTAATGATCGTCGAAAATGCGTCTTTTTTGGCGCTTCCTTGGTGTTTATTAGTAATCGCTTCTTAATGAAAAAAAACTTGTTCAAAGTCCACCATAAAAACGCTAGAACAAAGTCGTTCGACGTTGTTCTAATGTCGTTTACCGTAGACTTTGAACATGTTTTTGCCCACGGTGTTGTTATGTAGTTATGTGAGTAATTATGTATGTTTGTCATTGATAAACAAAAAAAACGCGCCGCTAATGAGCTTTATTATTATTTTAATTAGTCATTAATTGCATTCACAAAATGTTTCAATGTAAGTTAGCCGTGTTCTACAATGACAATCAAGTACAACCGTCTTTGTTTAAATTGTTATAGGTTGATTTACATTAGGCGGAAAAAGGTACTGTCTCAACGAGTCAACGATCTTACAATAGATTGGTTTCTTCGTACCAGTCCATTGTAAGTTGCGTTGACCTAGCCACGTTGCGTTGACCTAGCCCACTTCACATACCTAAGCTTTATATCACTAATGACGATGAAATGAGTACAATAACAAATATATGATGTCATCCTAGTGATACAATCTATTTATAACGCGCTCAAAGAGACATAATTAATCATAATTATTATCTTCTCAAGCCCTTATAAAGACATAATCAACATGATCTTTATAAGCTGTGGGTATTCTTATAAAACTTGTTTTTGAATCGTTATAAAACTTAATTGTGAAGAATATAGTTCGAGAATATAAACATGGTTTATAACAGCTTATATCGTGTGTTAGTTACACTAGTTATTTATTATTTGTTGACCATTATTACTTTCTTAGACGCGTTCCAGGAAATTCTTACTGTATCCCGTAATGCCGGTGGTGATAGACTATTATTAAATGAAGATAAAAAAGGTTGTGGAAAGTTTGTAAACACACAATGGGACAAAACAAGTGATATCCGATGTAGTTGCGTTAGAAAACATGCGACATTCCATGTTGTGGAAGGACGATATGGTTGCTATTCAAGACAGGAAATATCTACAGGTGATTTTTGTTTATCATGTCTACATTTACAGAGTGAAAGACTAGCAAATACGACTCCTTATATTCCCTTATATGAACTGCGCGCACGTTTCTTTATAAGAATCTTGAGAGAGGGGAATTATTTGTTTTTTCACAATATCCTGGAACTCAAGTTTCCTAATTGTTTAACATAAATTCCTAACAAAAAATGAAACGATTCGTTTAACGCATTCTATTGCTGTAACCACTAAAGAGGTGGGTTATTTTGTCCAATACTTATCTAACCCTACTGCCCAATACTAGTTGACCCTATTTATACCGGGTCTTCCAATACTAGTTGACCCTATTTATACCGGGTCGTCCAATGCCGAAGTATATGGCAATACGCAATCCGAATAGTGGGTTATACGGGTCTGTAGTCAGTAGTCGTTCACGCGGTGTGTGTTGTCATTGGACAGTATGTTCCTATGAAGCGTTGTGCATGTCATAACTGACTTCACCTACTTCGGAGATAATTCATTACTATCTTTCCTTGAATCACAATATTTCCCCTGAAACTGAAACTTGAAACTTCATTAATGAAAAGCTATTTAAACTTTAATGAGTTCTCAACAGTTTTCTCATTATAGTGAGGAAACTATATATAAGATTTTAGGGAAAATACCTTTTTATTAAGGAAAGTTAAGTATGACGCAGATAACGATCTATTGCATTCGAAATTCAAACACATATTCAATAATGAATTAATTAATTAATTTCAATAAAATATAAACTACAGCTCACACTTTATAAGTCAAATCTGTATAATTCAAACTTTTGCAAAATCGAACACATTCGTCTGGTCCCTTGAGAATTCCTTGTCAAACTCTTCTAAATTCACTTCTATAATTCAAACCTCCGTAATTATTTTTTAAGTCGCTACTAGAGAGTACTTTTTTTATCCTCTCCAGATCTTAATCTTTCACATGACGGGTGGTCCAACTTTCAACCTACCCTATTGACCCCGAAATATGGCCGGAAGGCTATATAAGACCACTATATAGACTGTTGACAATTCGAATGACATTCTTGGGTCTCTTGAACCAAATACCCTCGATCATTCAAACTTTTGGCTAACTTGGCTAATGCGTTGTTCTAACGTTATTTTGCTGAGACTTTGAACAGGTTTTTGCCGGCTGGGATATTGTTTTCTATGATCAATATTTGCAAGATGTAGGGAATCCTCATCATTTTCAAAGTGTCCGTAGAATTTCAACATAAGGACATCATCAGAAATGCAATACAAAAACATAAATGATAATAAAACGTTTTTCACTATATTTCTTATCGGCAATAGTACAATTTACAAGTTATTCCTAATTGTCCTAATATGTGAATCTGCATAAAATTTAGAATACTAAACAAATCTCTGTGGAAGTGTGAAAAATATTATTACAAATTGAATGGCCACTCCTATTCAACCCCCGGTCGACTTCGACAAATGATTTGTTCATATCAAATCAAATTGGCAAAGCGAAGAGAGACGAAGCAAGAAAAAAACTTTTCAACAACTTTATCAAGTGGCTAATCGAGAAGCGTTCCTTAAAATGTCTAGAACAAACGGTAAACTGGAATCGTTAGAGCTGGTTTTCCATCTCGACGATGTTTAGACTCCGATTTAAATTACCAGATAAATAAGGTTCAATTTACAATTCAGTGCAGCTTTAACTCAATTAAAGATGGCATTAGCTAACTACTGACAACTTCGTTTCTCTCCTCATTTTCGACGATAATTCCTAATTTTGAAAGCTTTCCTTTAGAATACTCTGGTTCACAAAAGTAGCCATACCACTTCTTATCAAAATCGTTGGTATCTGAATAACAATTATCTTCCATTTCAGAAGAATAATTCTGATCGTTTAGAACTTTGTGTGCAATTTCCAAAACCGACATTTGTTTTATAGTTATCATGTAGCACAGATGACATCATAAGAATAGTGTTTTGCGTATGAAACCGTGGCAACTAAAATTGCATATGGCGACGACCGTGAGTACTTTTGATGACAAATACACGGGCAAATATCAGACTTTTGTTGCGATTTTTAAATGTTTGATTAAATTTAGCTACTGATATTTTATGATTTATTAGACATCTCGGACTGAAATTTAGGGAAAAGATTTCCAGACCTTAATTCTCCTTTAAAACTGTTTTCCACTTCAGGAAATTTTCCGCGGAACGGTAAATACGCGCGTGGAAAGAAATTTAGACATTCCATTGGTAGAAATTGACATCCCACAACACAAAATGGTACTTGATGAGATGTTACCTAAACCCAGTCGGCAAAATCCTGTTCAAAGTTAGCAAAATAACGTTAGAATTACGTTCAAAGAACGTTGATCTAACGTTATTTTGCTAACTTGGAACAGATTCTTTCCAGCTGGGAAAAGGTATTAAAATGACACGATAATAACTATTTCTTTTAACTTTAGAATGTAGACAGTATTCAGAAGTTCCAGTTATTACCGCATTCAATTACCAGACATTTGCTGATGAATTTGATCAACTTAATCGACTTGATGAATGTAAAGTTGAAGTATGGAAAAATAATGAATGGTTCCTTCATAAAGATTTTGCTTTATGCACGTCTTTTTTGGATGTAGCACTTGTAAGATATTATATACTATATTTTGCATAAAATTGTATTGTACTAGGTTATATGACTATATTTGATACTTTTCTTTCGAACACATTTCTGACAAAAATAGTTCCATCCAAACGGCATGCATGTTTCTTGTATTTTATCTACTTCGTTCGTATTAAGTATATTTCGCACTGGTACAGGACGAATAAACCAATAGTCGTTTTTTAATGAATAAACATTAGAACGACAACTTCTAGACGTTAATTATACGTTAATTTATTCCCTATATATATTCGAGTTATTCTTCATCGATTTAATTTTTACTACTAAATATATATATTGTTCCCGATTGAACATAAATTCTACGTTTCAGTCTAGTGATGATAATAAACGTGATGCTTGTGAAGAAAACGTGTATACATAAAACGTATGATTGAGCAGACCAATAATTTCCATGCTTGAATTCCTTTGTGATGGTCACCCGTATTTACAAAATTTACAAAACAGTCATTCTTTTTGTTCTCTTGCATATTTTAGGAGTAATGAAATTCTTATTTTCTTCTCTCTTTTGATCACGTAACCACCCCCTATTCATGCCGGGATTGTTAGGGCTCTGAATAGCATTGAGGAACAAAGGGGGTGAGGAGGGGCAAAAATTCCCTACCCTGCGATTTTTTATTAATAAACCTTTTTTATGGTGCGTTAAGTAGTAAGTAAGTTGGCCGACCGCAGTCGGAGGCAACCAAAAGGCTCCTCTTTCATTAGCTTCTACCACGAGGGTAGGGGAGGGCGCCACTCCATTCCCAGATCAAGTTGACCTAT
>JAULBZ010001853.1:0-20462 GCA_032360805.1 Neoturris breviconis
AAGACAAAAAAAAACCCCCCCCCCCCTCCAAAAAAAAAAAAAAAAAAAAAAAATAGGATTAAACCTAAAATATAATGACAATTGTGTTATATATACTAAAATAATATATATTTATAAGCATAAGTCATTATGATTACAGATTAAATTTTTCTCGTATGTATATAAGGGGCAATTTGGTAATGAAAAGAGGTAGGTAGGAGAGCCACACTGTACACAAAAAACAAAAGCAATCTTGGTGCACAGCAGCAACAGTATACAATCCGTAGTGAGCGTATATAGTTTAATAAACAGCATTGACGATTATTTTTTGTTTCGATATGTAATTTCCGTTCTTAAAGTACTTTATAGTTCAAAACCTCATTAAATCGAAATAAAAATATTCAGAAGAAAAAATCTCTTCGCGGTTTGCCCGCATGTATTTTAAGGATTCGATTAGGCGGGAAATGGCAAATTAGGACATTCCATTAGTAGATCTACAGTGGAGATTAATGTTACACAATATTGCTGTTTCGTTTGAGAAAATTTGTTAAAGCTATTTAAAGAAAGGTTTTACAACTACTGTAAGAAAGGTTGGTGTATGAAATTGGTGTATTTATCAAGGTAGATTGTACTTAAAATTTGAGCGAAAAAAAATTGTAGATGAAAATGACTTTTCTGTAATCTGATTGGTTACGCTGTTGACTTCAGTGGAAACTGCGTAAATACCAATACCAATAACAAACAATCGATATGTTTGAAATATGTTATATCTTTTGTAATTCTTTATATTTTCAATGAGAACAAAAAAATGTTAATTATTTTTATCTGCTTATTTTCGTAACAACGCTCTTACATTTAAGATTGAATAAAAAATAAATAAAAATTGATGCAGTGCCTAACATATCGTATTTCTCTACGTATAATACATACCCAATAGTCAAACACTTGTTCAAAGTCCGTAATAATGACGTAATAAGACAACGTCGTTCGACGTTGTTCTGGCATCTTTACTGCGGACTTTGAACAAGTTTTTGTCCACTGGGTAAGCCCTGGACATATTAATTCTCAAATAGCAATGGTCGAGGAATTGTGCGTATGATGAACCTACATCATATGTGAAATATTGTTTTTACTATTTATTCTCTCTTTGTTTTATTTCTATCATGATCATAGGACACCCAGAAGAATAAAATTAACGTAATTGCACCACAAAGTTTGACTAATTGAGGTAATTTTTAGCGGAAGTAAATTTGACTTACTAAGTTCGATATTTTAACAGTCATTCTTCATTTCTTTTTTATATTTTCGGGGGGTAAAATTAACAAACTTATTAATAACAATTTTCATGTATTCTGGTAATATAGCCAGAGCACAAATATTAAAGAAGCATATGCGCGATGAAATATTAAAGAAGCATATGCGCGATGAAATATTAAAGAAGAATATGTGCGATAAAATATTAACCGTAGTCAAGCCGGACTTTTTGGGGACTCCCCTACAAAACCTCTGATGAAACTATGCTGTAGTGTTGAAACTTGGGGGCTATTTAGCTCCCCCCTACAAAACCTCTGATGAAACTATGCTGTAGTGTTGAAACTTTCCAGAAATTTAGGTCAACAGATAATTAACATTTTAGCATAATTATTTCCCCGATGACGTCATCAATCATAATGACGTCATCGTTGGAATTTAGGTGTTGCAAAAAAATCTTTAGGTAAAAATATTTTTGTTCCAAAACTATATACTAAAACGTTTTTCAGGCAAAAATAAGACATTTTTTTTTTTGAAAATATTTTTTTACCACCTGTCAAAAATAAAGTTGTCAGGGGAAATTATCCCTAGTTACATGTATCTAAATGATCCTAGATAAATCGTATAAAAAGTGCTAACATTTCTAGTCATATAAGCCATTCGTTCAAAAGTTATGAAAAAAAATATGAGAGGGAGGGGAGGGGGTTAAAATAGCTCCCCCTGGCCTGAGGTTTAAAGAAGCATATGTGCGATATTGAATATCATTAGGTTATGACCGTCAGGAAAGTGTTAATGATTTTAATTGTTTTTTGAAGGTCATAGGATACATAAGGGACCATCTCAAAATTTCGCTCCAAAACCAAATTCTTTGAAAGGGTTAAGTCAACCAAAATTGATAAAATTCCACCAAAATAAATCTGTACAAAAGTGTGTTAGGTCAATGAGCTTGCAATTGATTGGTTTCTTCGGCAATCCACTGCAAGATCATTGACTCAATACTCTCCCCTGTAGATTTTATTTTGAGATGCTCCTTAACCTCCTGATATTACAACATTTACATTTAAGGGGGTTATGTTAAAGAATCAATATTTTGTCACCTCGCGAAATTTTCGTCACTTACGGCCGACGAATAATTTAGTTTAGTCGGCCCTAACTTTCGTCACCCCGCAAAAATTTCGTCCCTTAGGGCCGACATTGTTTGGACCGATATGGTATCACTCGTCACACGGGTCAAAATAGGTTAAAGGTCCTCGAAGCCGTCATGATTCTCTGATCATGCTTTCTACAAAGCACAATAGTACATAGCTTGTGACCAATGCTTTCTACGCCCTTGTTATTCATGATGGTCACTTAATTTCCGACCGTCATAGTAATATTAGAAAAACAACGATATATATTCGTCATACCACCACACTGGGAAGGTTGTTTTTAAAGTATCGAATCTTGTTCAAAGTTCACAATATAGACGCTGGAACGCTAGAACACTAGAACGCTAGAACACTAGATCAACGTTGAAAACGAATTTTTGCCTACTAGTAACAATTGATAGGTTTCTCGTACCGAACATCCCAATCAGTTAATGTTGATTAGGCGGACAATTTGGCGCGTAAGCCAAAAGAAGATATTCCATTGGTAGAAATTGTCATCACACGTCGTGTGATATCAATTTCTACCAATAGAATATCTTCTTTTGGCTTACGCGCAGAAATTTCCGCCTAATGGAAATCAACCTTTGCAAGGTCGTTGATATTACTTTCAGTAGTTCTAATGTTGACCCTAATACTGTCGTTTATTAGGCTTAATAAAAAATCCGAGAGAAAGATAAGGACAAATCGGGAAGGCGGATTACGTCAATAGCTACAGTGTTCTGGCATCAATATATTGCTTACTAATACCATGTGTAAAAACATATTCCATTTGAACCACAAAGGGGCATTTGAAGAGATTAGCATGCGTCTCAACCATCAAAATCAGATCAGGAATTACGCAAGCATGTATTAATTAGTTAGTTAAGAATTAATTAGTACCAATTGCTAAATGATTGAAATGAGTAAAAATGACAAATTGTTTACTCGTTAATTATAATTTTTGAAAGTATAGCCAGTGGACAAAAAATTGCTCAAAGTCTGAAGTAAAGACGCTAGAACAAGGTTCTTAACGTTATTTTAGGAACTTTACTGCGGACTTTGAGCAAGTTTCTGACGGTCATAAATATTTCATTTAACATGCAGGAACGTGTGGAATAATATGTTGGATACTTTTGTGACAACCTTCAGGGGCATCCCTAATTTATTCTTTGAAAACCCTTTCTTTTATACAAGTTAGTATCTGATATTTTTGGCTAAATTTAAACCTGCCATAAAGAATTATTATTTGTAACAAACCTTCACGGGTCATCTTCAAGTTATTCTTCGAAAACGCTCTTAATTTGATTGGCACAGGCTAAAATCGGATGGGGTGACATCAAATTCTACTAATGGAATGTCTGCTTTTGGCTATCGTGGCGAATTTTTCGCCTCTTGTAAATCAGCTTTTAAAATAAATCAGTAATGAATATTGTTTATATGTCAACAAGCATGCGTAGTTTCTTTCGTACGAGGAAACCAATCGATTGAAAGATTTTTTGACTATGTGCTCTGCTTCGCAGAGACTAGTATTTAAAAAAGTACTCTCTTCTATAAATAATATTTTGGAGGCGCCCTTTATGGATGATTTTCACTAGGCGACGAAAAATCCGCTAAGAAAGCTAAAAAACACATTTCATTGGTAGAAATTGACCTCACACATCACGTGAGTCAGTTTCCACCAATGGAATGTCTTCATTTGGCTTTCGCAGTGAAGAATTTGCCTAGTGGAAATCAATCTTCAAGATGAGTACAAAACCGAATTTTTGAATAAAATGTTGAAATAATTTTGACAAAATTGTGTTCGATCCAAATCCAATGCCCAAATTTTGTTGAACGACAACATGAAACCTTGGACGAAAGTTTAAATCAGTTTATATATTCACCCAACACGTTTGTGTCTTCGTTTTATAATTTCGACACAGAATATTGATGTTGGATGAAATGTCGAATTGGATTGATTGGATTGGTCATATTATCATCATATATATTAATATGGTCGTTTGGATATAAATAACTTTTGAAAGATTTACCTCACTTATAAGTTTTGGTTGATAAATTAGAACTGATTTACCTGTTTATCTGCTCAAATCACCTTGTGAAATACAGGTTTCTTCAAGACGTCGTTGGATCATTCCTTAGATAAGTCCTGTGTACCTTCTAAACATTAAAGATAGTATTGATGCTTGTAAATTGCAGGGGGAGCTTAAAGCTAATATCACATAGTTATTGCGTTACGTGCTTGTTACATTGCGTTATATTGTGCTGCATTGTAATCCTTGACAAAAGCTATTGTTTCGACAAAAATTTTAAAATCTTGTCTTTAAAACTGGATTTTTACACCGTGTCTTGTCGAAAAGGCGCTGCTTGCTCACTGAGGCTCTTTTCTGGAAATGATCAATTCCGTTGAAGAATCCCAATAAATAATTCTAATTGACGACGCAATAAGATTATATTCAAACGATGGTAGCTTCTATCTTTTTAATTTTTCGGAATAATATTTCGGAGCTAAAGACTGATCTTCATTGAAACGTTTAGTGTTGAGGGGGTGGTAAATGAACGCCTTCAAGGGGGTGGTAAATGAACGCCTTCAATTTCAAGTTTAAAGGTAGGTTTCCACTTAAACGAATAGTGTTGATTCGATCGATTTTGGTCAACGTCGATCGTATTTGCACATGCGTATTGTTTACAATGCGCAATACTGTTTGATCAATATAGATCGAATTCAAAGTTCAAAGTGTATAAACGGATCAGAGTCTATAACTATGACTTAAGCCACTGCACAAAAAGGAAGATATTGCATTGTAACAAGTTCTATTTTGAACAACGAACGCCTTGCCTCATTATTATTGTTTTATGAAAAGGTCAATTGGAAATACCTTTCTGGTGGTCACCAATCTGCATGTCCAACAGCCTATACCCTTCTGGTGGTCACTAATCTGCATGTCCACTAGCCTATACACTTCTGGTGGTCACCAATGCATGTCCAGCAGCCTATGCTCTTCTCGTGGTCACTAATCTGCATGTCTACCAGCCTATACACTTCTGGTGGTCACTAATCTGCATGTCCACCAGCCTATACACTTTTGGTGGTCATTAATCTGCATATCCACCAGCCTATACCCTTCTCGTGGTCACTAATCTGCATGTCCACCAGCCTATACCCTTCTGGTGGTCACTAATCTGCATGTCAACTAGCCTATACCCTTTTGGTGGTCACTAATCTGCATGTCCACCAGCCTATACCCTTCTCGTGGTCACTAATCTGCATGTACAATAAAGGGAAATTAGCATTACTTGTTTAAGGTTGATTTGCATTAGATGTGTGATTTCAATTTTTACCAATGGAATGTCTTCTTTCGTCTTCCGTGTCTTTCAACCTGTAGAAAGTGCCACGACAACATTCAGTGAGCGATGTTTTTTTATTATTAAAAAGTGACGTTAGTCCGAGCACGTCCAAACGCTTTTGCGTTGTTTCATCGTTGATCTAACGTTACATGTTTTTTTTTATAAGCATCATCTTTATGAGAATTACTGGTGGAAATTAGTCCTCTAATCTTAAAGACCTTAGAAGTACAAAGTTTTACAAAAAAAAAAATAAAAACAAAGAGCCTCTCCTAAAACGTTTAGGGAGGGGAGCCGGGTCTCGTACCAAAAGAAATATGAGAAATCGTGGTTTAAAATTGCGCATCATCTAGCTTCAATGATCGGGCACATGTCATTTATTCAACATAAAAAGCCGTTGTTCTGACGCCAGAACGTTATGCCACGCAAATGTCAACCGCACCTCCATTTATTTCCATTTATTTCCCGTTATTGTACTGTTACTATGACAACTCATCTCATCTCATCTCATTAAAATCCCATTAAGCGACTACAACCCTCAAAAAATAATTAATGTCAATACATTTGATATTGCTTTTAACATCGTTTAGAGTGGCAATAAACAGCCGATCTTACACCGTGTCTAACCATATATATACGTATATCTATGGTCTAACTTAATACAAATCTAACTTTATGCGAGTGTGTTTTGATATTAAGATCGACGTAAGTGCGGCTGTATAACTTGAGCTTTTAATTAAGTGCGACATTTTGAATTAAATGCGGCGTTGACTTATACAGTCGCTCTGCATTTAATCCCGTAAAAAATTATGTAGCGAGAACATGAATTTGAAGAGTTTTCCATGTGTTAAGTATGCCCAGTTTACATTTTTGATAGGTTTTTCAAAAAGCGCATTTGAATTAAGTTAGACACGACAAGTAAAATTGAATAAAGCGAATGTCGATATTTTGTCGCATTTACGCCGATCTTAATTAATTAAGTTAGTTAGATGCGACTAAGATCGGCTTTCTAAAGCTACTTTAAGTCTTAGTGAGCATGATTCCAAATAGCGTTCACCTCTAAGGAGCCATCTCCAAAATTCGTTACCAAAAACAGATATCTTATTAGCTTTAAAAAAGGAAGTTTAAAAAAGTAAAATTCGATAATTTTGAGAAAAATTAGTCTATGATGAAGAGTGTTAACTCAATGAGCTTGCAATTGATTGGTTTCTTCGGGACGAAGAAACCAATCAATTACAAGATCATTGATTTAGCACTCTTCCCCTGGCTTTTACAGTGGAAATTAACCTTGAGCACACGACGTTGGATAAACGCTAAAATAACGTCAAAACGACGTCTTTTTTATCCGACATCGTGCACCTGCAGAAATGTTTTTTTAATAAGTTTGTCAAATGATTTGTATACTCGCAAAAAACTATATTGTAAACTATATACAGCCATGTTGAGAATATAAATAAAGATAAAGAAATAGTTCGTATTTAAATCGATATATCGATAAATATGCAAATAGATAGATTTATCGATAAATCGATATAATAAATTATCATTAATTGATAAATTCAACGGTTTCCATCGAGATTCTAATAATAATCAACGAATAATATCGATAGTTTATCGAGCAAATCGATCTATAATTCTAAATATTTAATATAAACAATAAAGCTTTTCATAAAACAATGAAAATGAGTCGTTCGTTGCTCAAAGTAGAACTTGTTACAATGCAATATCTTTCTTTTTGTGCAGTGGCTTAAGCCACTGCACAAAAAAGGAAGTTATTGCATTGTAACAATTTCTACCTTAAGCAACGAACGCCTCGTTTTCATTGTTTTATGAAAAGGACAATACGATGTTTATTTCTTACTTCTTAAGGCCGTTTTCCATTAGCGTAAAATTCCACGCGGAATCCAAATAAAGACATTCCATTGGTAGGAATTGACGTGTGACGTCAATTTATACCAATGTAATGTCTTCATTTGCATTCCGCGCGGACATTTACGTTAATGAAAAACGGCCTTTATTGTTTGATCTTATTTACTCGTGTAAATAGTAGACTGTCACTAGGTAAAACATTCGCTGCAAAATCCAATATTTCTACCAATATAACGTCTTCTTTTGACTTTCGCAGCGAATTCTTTGCCTAGTGAAACTCAGCTTTAAACGCTGATTGTTTTTTTTCTCTATCATATACGCTAGACTATTATGTTTATATCTTGTGTAATTTAGTGCGAACATCTTGATCAAAACTACATAGGAAGGGCCTTTTGTGTATCTATAAGATGCAATATTCTGTACTTGTTACCACTCAGTTGACTGTAAACGTCTGATCAACGTCGAAAAGACGCCATTCTAAAGTTTAGACGTAAAAAGAACGTCTTGTCGACATTACTAACACGTCGCGTGCCGTCAAGGACATTCCAGACGCAATACAACAACACTCGGACACAACTTTACTTCAGAATTCATTTGTAACTGTTATCGTTTCGTTCTAAATAATCCGTGTTCACACGACCATTCAGTACTATATCCTTGAGTAAGCTATGCATAAACCAGGTTTGACCACGATGTTAATAACACGTGCTTTGAGTTGTAGATTTGTTTTTGCTTAACCCTATTAGGAATAGGCTTAAGGTTTTGCAATAACTCTGCTCATATCTCTTATTTTATCCATTAGTTTTGGACCAGAATTAACCATTGGAAGTCCCATATTACTTCTTTCAATAGGCTTTGCATTCTTTATTTTATCACTAGTGTCTCGCTTACCATGCTTTATAAAACGTCGATGCTTTTTATGTTTTTTTGTATAATTTGCTTCTTTTATTTCACGCTTTACATGTCTTTTATTTTTCTCACTTATTTGTCGTTTTTGTAAACTTGCAAGTAATAGGTTGTCTTTTGGATTATTTACAATCGTTGAATCAAATCCACTCAAGCTATTTAATGCTGCAACAAGTGATGTATCGACAGGCATCTCTTGCAAAACTGGATTAGCGAGACTAGCAATATATCGTTCGGCTGCAAGTTCTTGTCCAGTTAATAAATTCGAATTTTCATTATTCAATTTATCGTCGAGGAAAATATTACTCGCCGTGACGTCAGGTTTTACAGGAACTTCTGATACGTCTGTTTTAGATGCCATAAGTGCGTCAGTCAATGACGTAGAGATTGGTGCAATTCCATTAGTTGAATCCGCTGCAATTAATAACGTTTTCTGTGGCAATGTAGCAACGGATGCTTTCTTCGTGATGTCATCAGAGTTTATAACCGGAACAATTGATTTTGCAACGACTTGTGGGAACGCTGATTTTATTTGTTGCATCATGGGATTTATCTGCTGTTGAGGAATCACATTTGATGACAAATCAGGCATTTGCTTTTGCTGTTGCTGCTGAGGTTGGTGTTGTTCAACAATTGTAGTAAAATCAGGACTGGGTATATTTGATCGTGCTGAATTCTCTTGTGACAATTGATTTAATATTATGTCTGGTACAGTGGAAGAAGCATGTGGTACATCTTCAGCATTAGCTATATCTTCAATCTGCTGTTGTTTTAGTTGGTTTTGGAATGTAGAATCAAAACCGCCTGAAAGCATGTTTAATTTGTTCATAAAGACATTGTTAGTGATGGCAGATGATGCAGCTACGTCAGGAGTGTTAGGAATAGTATTTTTCTTCACAATTTCTCCACTTACTGAAGTGGATATTCCATTTACTGGAGCAGAGAGGACGCTTGCTGGTGCAGAAAGTAATGATGTTGTTTCTTGCACTTTTTGAGGTTCTGAAATAGCACTTGCATCAGGAGAAATTGATTTTTGTGTACCATCAGCATCTACCATTGTACCTCCAGTATTACCCGTCACGTGTGTTAAAATCATTGATTTTGCAGATTCTAAATTTTCATTTATATTTGATCCCTCTGAAGTTGATGTTGTTGATGATGAAGTTTCTGCAACTTTACCAGTTTTTTGATCAGGTGTTTGGATAGTCATAAAACTTTTTACCGCATCAGGAATACCACCGGTTTTTATTTTAGCTGAATTCTTTTCACCGAAACTGTTTGTTCTCCATTTATCTAGTACAGCATTTGCCTGCTAAAAAGTAAATACATAACATAAATCCACCACGTCTCCCAATGAGCAGGTTATGTTTCTTCAAAGTAAAAAAGACGTTGGTTTGACGTCAGAATGTCACGTGCCGACAGGGCAATTTATGCGATCTTTTAATTTCTTGTCAACTTTTTCTGATGGTTACCCGTATTTAAACTATTTTAACAATTAATTTTTTGTTCTATTTGGCAGTTTAAGGGGGTAATGTTAGCGAAAATTATTAATATTTCTCTTATCTTCTTAAATATAATTTATAAAGGAAGATTTGGAATTTCAGGAGGTAATGTAATGTCTGTCACAAAATACTTGTGTTTAACGGGGTTACATTACCAGAATAAATTACAATAATCTTTAATATATTTGTTAATCTCCCCGAATATATGAAAAAGAAGTAAAGAATGGCTGTCTAAATAGTGCAAATACAGGTGACTGGTAGGAAAGAGTTATATATAAATTGTAAATGATGTTTTTGATTCATAAATGTCAAAAAATGCATGTTGTTTCATATGCACGGCGTGAAAGCCTACCAATACGGAAACGGAGTGTTCCTAGACCATATTCCTCAGTCTTTCATACCACATGGTATTAAAGTCCCATAATCACCCTATTTTGGTCAAAATTCCAAATAAATGACATGAAAATTTGTAATGTCAGTAACACATACTAAAAATTTCATTCTTAAAGGCAACTATTAGTGGAGATATAAGTGATTAAAGTTTTATATCTTTTATGCTAACTGTGTGGCAGCCATATTGTTTGGCCAAGCTTTATCGCTTTTCTGCATTATATAAAGTTGCAGCCAGGTTTTGATAAAATAATTGCTTATTTGACCCACTATCTGTCATTTATAAATGCTGAAATTTTCAGGGTGTGATCAGCAATTGCCAATAGTGAACTTGATGTAGATTTTAGAATTTTGACAAAATAGGGTTATTATGCGACGTTAAGATAAAGGTAAAAATAAAGCAACCACCTGTTGAAATATTTGGAAAATATACCTGAAACCTAAAATATCGCTTATTTAACAATCTGCACCTTATTTACAAATCTAGTTAAAAAACATGACAAAAAACATCGCATATAAATAGAGACTCGTTGAACTATAAAACGTTATCTTATTTTATTGTCTTGGGATTTACATAAAAAGTTTAGGAGGAGAGATAATTATTTTTTTGTAGCAAGAGCTACTTTTGTTAGAGCACTTGGTTTTGTGTAACGAATCTTTCCTAATTTAGAAAAAAATCGTAAGTCGTAAAAACGTGAGTGCATGTTTATATGAGCTCCTATATTTTCTATGAAAACGAATGATGTAATCTTTTCGATATTATCATTTTAATATTCACAAAACATTCAAACTTATTTTTTATGAATAACTAATTAGTTTAAAAAAGACGAACACATGTAGCACGTGAGAAAAATACTTACTCATTTCCTGAATATAATTAGCTGCAGAAAGGAATGAAATTTTCTTTTTACTTAATTTTTGGAATCTGGTTATTTTTTTCATATTTATGAATGTTGCATCTTAAAGACCATAGAGACACTCATAACATATAAACAAAATTTAAGAAAATATATAAACTTTTTTCACCTTTTTCCTTTACACCCACCTTAGGCCTAGCAATTACAGCAGTAACCTTTTTAGAAGTAAAAACAAAGTTATCAAGATGTGAGTTTGTCCATCTTAACAATTTTAGTTTGTTATTCAGTCTTTCAAATTCATTTAAATATGCAAAATGGACTATTCGATTAGGTTAGGTCATGTCCCTCCACCCGTTTGTAGCTAGTAATATATATAATATTTATAATACATATATGTATTTTATATTTTCTAGAATTAGAAATGGTTGATGCAGAAAGGCTATATGAAGAAAGGCCAGCAAAATTTACATGTCCAAGTTTAACCACATTTTTGGCTTATACAAGCTTAGTAGTTGTGGTGGGTGCTGTTTTGATACCATTAGAGTTCAATTTTGGATTATTAAAAGTGTGGAGAGAAATAGATGAAAAAGTTTTAGCAGACCTATCCGTGACAAAATTAATCTGGACAAAGCTAGGTTACCCCACTAAAAGCAAAAATGATGTTTCCGATAATGTAACAGAAACAATTCTTATAAAAGAAGAATTGAAAAAATATTCTGGAGATTCTGAAGTTCTGTATTTAGCCATTCTAGGTATGTCTCTTATTGTAATATAAAGGAATCTTTGTGAGTACAAATTTTGCATTTTTAGCTGGGCAAATGGAGTTTGGATGGGCAGTCTGCTTTTCTTAGTATATCATGTTCCCAAAGTACTACTACCATTTTAAAATTTACAAGGCGATATTTTAGAAGGACTCACCAAAAATATTCTGATTTTGTGCACTCGGAAAATTATATTATTTTAAAGAAATGTGTTCTTCTGTTGTATTGTTCTATTCTCCAATGTTTATTTTTAATTTTATTAGATGGTGGAGGTCTGCATAAAATCTGAATATTCTTAAAGGGTTGGTCAAACCCTTATAGAACCTGAACATAATAAATGTAAATGGGTGGTGTGTTTTCACCAAAACAGGAATTTATTTCCATTCTACACAGTAGAGTATATTTTACATGGTATGGTATTTACCGATAAAAACATACAGTAACCAGGGTTCGAATTATAGAACTCCAATTGCTTAGCAAAAGTTGTTATTTTTAGAAAATAATGGGAATTTTTTCGAAGCTGAGCAATTAAAACAGAAAATGCTTAGCAGTACTGGAAAAATATTTCGCAAAATGCGAAGTGCGACGACTTAATTTGTACCCTTTTATTGTGATACAGAGCTCAATTTTTTTTAGATTTTGCAGAATTTCTTAATTGGAGCCGTTTGACAAGTAAAAAAAGTAGAAAAATAACACTTTTTTATTAAAAATTTTTTAAAATCTTTTTTATTATTGAAGGCAAAATTGCAATAATAAAATTAATTCCGCATTTTTTTCTTCTCTGCAGCATTTTTCTTCACATTTTTCTTCCCTTAAGGTAATTTGTGCATATAGCCTATGTACTAGCCTATATACATCTAGCCTGCATGCATGTATCCTTGGTATAAAGACTTGATTTAATTTAAAAAGACATGGTCTCCTTTAAAACCTTAAAAGCAAATAGCTTTTTCCAATATTAGATTCTAACAATAAATTAATCTGCCTATCTTTATATATGTTGAATTGTTTGAAGCACTAGCCACTAGCTACTTTAATTTAGGAAAAGTTTTTGATGTTACGAAAGGTAGACGCCATTATGGAAAAGATGGAGGATACAGTTTTTTTACTGGTATCGATGCTTCTCGGTCGTTTGTAACTGGTGAGTTCAATGAAGCTGGACTAATTGATAATATTGAAGGACTAAAACCTCACCAGTATCTGGATTTATTAAATTGGTTAGAGCTTTATGAAAAGGACTACATATATGTTGGAAAAGTAGTTGGTTATTTTTACAATAATGATGGCCATCCAACTGAAGGTGTTAATATTTTTGAAAGGGGTCTCATAGAAGGCAAAAAGTCAAAAGCAAAAGATGAGGAGGATCGTGTCTTGTTTCCTGAATGTAATTCTAAGTGGACAAAAGATACTGGAGCTGTTGTTTGGTGTGCACTGAAAAGGTTAGCTGTTGTTGATGCTATTTTATCTGCTTTTTACCTGTTCTTCTAGCAATTGAAAAAATAATAGTTTGTTTTTGCATGCATGTTTTTGGTCAGTTTTAGGGTCAGGGTAGTGTGGTTGTGAAATTTCATATTATTTGTTGCATTTTTGGTTATAATTCTTCTGTTTTTTGAGCGCAGTTGTAAAGCTGAAAAAGCTGAAAACTACTCGAAAACGCTTCTCCACAGGTGATCGAAGAGTAAGGTAATCACTGTGGAGGAGTGATTTTTGAGCATACCTTATTGAGATAAATTTTCCCGCTGATGCGCACACACACCTTAAAATACTTTGAGGGAAGAAAATTATAATTGGAACTTAATTTCGCGGACGGAAGAAAGAGTATTTCACGGAATTTAATTTGCGGATTAAAATTTCTGAAACATCTAAATTTGCTATTGTCTGCACTGAGTTGTAACGTTTAGGACCTAAATTTACCTCTATGATTTGCGATAAGTGTAAAATTCCCTACTGTACAGCCTTAATTTTTTTTAAAATAATTTCGCGTGGATTTAATTTTGTGGATAAGAATTGTTAGTAATCTTTGCGGAAATTTAATTTTGTGTGATTTAGCAAAATCTACGAACTCCGCAAAATATTCTTTCAGCGAAATTTGCGCAGGGCACTAATGCATGCAGAATTTGGATAAACTTTCACGCACTTAGACAATTTCGTGCGAATAAACACGAAAATTTATCTCAATGGGATCGCCTAAAACAATGCTCAAAAATCTCTCCTCCATAGTGATTATTTGCTGGAAGACGTTTTTGCGGAATTTATTACGATTTTGCCCCCAAATCGCAAAAATATATTCCGCAAACGTCTTTGCCTAGCTACTATTATTGACAGTGTGTGTACAGTTAATCAAGATTGTATGTGTATGCTTTGTAGGTAATAACACATGGAATCGTAAAATAAATTCCGCAAACTCTGTCAAATTTGATACAATCGCAAAAATAAATTTTGCAATTGAGGACCAAACTTAGATAACAAACATTTTCAAAATCTTCAAAGATATGCAATACCAACAATATTTCAAAATCATTTGATTCTTCATTTTCTTCAATGTACCCTATCCAACGCCTTATCTTTCTTTCTTCCTTCTCTGGTTCGGTAGGTATTTTTAACTTTATTTGGTAGTCTGACCGCAAAAAAAATTGCACATTTTTATCTTTTAGAGCATGAAACGCAAAAATTCCGCAATATTTTCACACTACTCTGAATATAAATTCCGCAAAAATTTCTTCTCACCATAATTTTATCCCTAAGGTTTTTCGATCGTTGGCTTTATTTTACACTACCTCATGACCTATCATTCTCTTTTTCAGTGGTGGTGTTAGTAGAGAATGGGTTGGTTATCCTCGCCAATACTTCAAAGTTGGCCAAACGCGCTACAGATGTGCCTGTGCAAAAGATGAATATTTATCAGATCCACGTTTTAAAGAGTATGACCAATGCTCCCCTACTGCTATTAGCTGTGAAGTGAAGTCTTAAATCTATCTGAAGTGTTGGGATTTATTTCAGGAGGGAATGAACTTTTAAGAAAAGTGTAAAGGTTGACTTTCATTACGCACGTGAAAACCAAAATAAGTTGAAATTGACTTCGCACACCACCAAATGAGTATTTCAGAGAATAGTTTGAACACACACAGCACGAAAGACTATTTAATACGGACCCGTATAGCCTAAAGACCCATTCATAAATTAAATGATGTCATTTTGGAAAAATTAAATGATGTCATCTTATCATGCATGAGAATTTCTAATTGTTCATTTTCCTTCCTAGAAAAGAAATGCGCCTCCCTCTTTTAAACGCCTCCTTCCAATAAATATCCATCCTAAAAATCGAAAGGTTAATTAAACGCCCCGAGCGTTTATTAAGGCTAATCTCCATGCAGCGACTTTTGAGCGAGCGGCCGTCAGCGATTGAGCGCTTTTCAATCTCCATGTAGCACAAGTTTAGGCGCTCATTATTTTAAATAGGTAATAGTTTGATAAGTAATTTTAGTAATAAAGCATTATGATTGGTTTAGAAGATAAACATGTTATAAATCGCTGGCGATCGCTCAGAAAGTATTTCTACTTTCATAGCGGCGGCCAGCGAACAACTCATCAACCAAAAAGTGTAAACAAAGAAACTGCGCATGCTCACAACTAATCGCTGATGGCCGCTGGCTCAAAAGTCGCTGCATGGAGATTGGCCTTTAGAGCATTTACGGTATTACGGGTACGTATTTTCGCAAATGATTTTTTTTTCTTTTCTGAGTACTTTCCACGAAACTTAGGTACCAATTTTTTATTTAACGATTTATTTTGGTATAAAACACGGAAAAGTTGAACATCTCTAGGAAATACTGAAGAAAGTACAATTTATTAAAAAATATATATTTTTCATTATATACTCAAAAAACATTTTAAACATCATTGAAACAGTCGAACACATTTGTATCTATTGACGGATCCCATTAATCATCATCACTGATTAAACATATGTATTGTCATCATCATAGACATAAGTATCATTTAAACAGTCTTAGCATCAAATTTCACGGGTACTTATTTTCGCTAATTTGTTTTTTCAAACTTTTCGCGGCTACTTATTTTCGCGAATTTTTTATTATCCGCGAAATTCGTGAAAATAAGTGTCCGCGAAAATTAGTACCGATAAGGTAGATGGTGTGACCTGAACTGTTGCACTTAGACTAATATGATGCCAAGGAATCCAAATATCATATTGGTTTTTCGTGAATATCACGTTTTTACTTTATTTGTGAATGGGTCTGTAGTTATACTGGTCCGTATATCAGTAGTCTTTCATGATGGGAAACGAATCATCCGTCTTGCGATTGGTTGAAATGACACGGTTTTTATAGAACGAAAAACGTAAATGAAATGACAGATCTGTAAATATTATTTATTATATATTGTGAAATATATTTTACATTACATACTATATACATACACACGTCAACGAGCTTGTAATTGATTGGTTTCTTCGGTACCAATCAATTGCAAGATCGTTGATTCAGCACTCTTCCCCTGGGAACGAATTTTAGAGATGCTCCGTTAGGATAGCGAAAGCTCTAGTTTAAGATCTGCAAAGGCAATTGCGTCCAAAGCATTTCTTTCTAAGAAGATACATAAGAGGACAACATATATACATATACCTTAAGGGAAGTAATTTTCGCGAATTATTTTTTTAGATTTTGTTTTCAATTCGCATAAAATTTTTTTCGCGAATTAGGTGTTTAGAAATTTTTCGCGGGAATTAATTTTCGCGAATCAGAAGATTCAACTTTTTGGAGGGATTTTAGAAATGAAGGAATTACATCGATATCTGAATATCTTATGATAATAGTCATACATTTCGCCCTAATAATCATCCTCGTTGACCTCTTCTTCGAACTAGTCGAAGGCGTTTCCGCTTCTACCCATTCTTCGTCATCAGATTCTTGTGTGAATTTTTTTCGCGAATGGCTAACCTTTGGACATTTCACGAGAAGAAATTTTCGCGAATGCAAAAATTACTTCCCTTAAGGTACACAACTCTAACACAAAACACTTCACCTTCACAAACCTTTACAGAAACGTTTTACAATTATTTACATATTTTGAAACAATGAAATAAATAAATAGAAACGAACGAATAATTTAGCTACTGTAAACTCTACTAAGAAAATTTAATTATGGGCAGGATTTCTGTCTCACGAAAAGGTGTCTATGCAGAGAAAAATAACTTTGAGTGTTCAAAGGGAAGCTAGGTTATACCATAGGGATGGTTATACAACATATTAATATAAAATGTCGTCCTGCTTTAGAGCTGGTTGACTTGGTCGACGATGGATGACAGTTCAAGCCGTCTTATTGTAGAAACAAATATAACTTAAGTATGAGCGACCGAAACAAATACTCTACAGTATGTATAGTATTAATTTGAGTCATACAATAAAGCATCGTTGACTAAGCAGGCGCAACAACCTCGGATCAATGTTGAAACGACATCGTGACGTGGTTTCAACGTTAATCTGACTTTAATGGCTACACAAGCTGTGTTCTGAACATGCTGAAAGCCTCTGATCAACATCCAAAGGATTACAATCATGGAAATAAATATTTGTGATAAAGCGAAATATAAATTTCAACTTGATAAAAAGCCTAAAATTTGTTACAATAGTCTGGGGTACTACATACTCGATAAATCTTTAGGGACTTGGTTGCTTTCCGCATTTGTTTCACTTGTCACGTTGAGATTTCGTCAAAATTCGCAAAGTTTCTCCTAATTTATATCTATGATTGTAGCACACCCTAAAATGATTAGTAAGACCAACCCAGTGAGCATACGACGTAACGTTAATCCGATGTCGTGTGTCTGTAGGGAACACACTTTAAAAGTTTTATATATTCTATGAATGGTTTATTTTGTTGGTGGTTACCTTGAATCCCTCGGCAAGTTTGATGTCTTTGGAAATTTTCGTATTGAAGGACTCAAATTCCATAGAAACCTCACTAGCAAGTTTAACATATTCCCTTTTACTTAAGATATTGTCATTTCTAATATTTGTGCCATGCGAATTTTTTCTCAAAGTTTTGTGATGTGTCTTCAATTTTTCCAGTTTCATTGCCAATGCCGTCATCTTCTCGCGGTTTTCAACAGTTCTCTTAACTCGTAAATCGTTTCGATTCTAAAAATTTGTAAGTTTTATACACTATATATGACTGGGCGTACTCGGAAGTATTACAGTTCTCTCCTGGAAGAATAGTTTGCATCTCACCGAATGTACAGTTCACATTTCTTTTAAGAACAGTTGTTCAAGAAAATGAATGTGACACTTAACGACCATACGAAAACAGGCAACGGGGGTATTCTTAAAAATAGGTTTTTATTTTGACGTACTGGCTGGGAATTAGACCTGTTGTTATTGTACCTCCCAGGCAAAAAAGTAGAGCTGGAGATTTGACCTGTTCTTGTGCTATTAATTCACCTCTTCGCAGGGAAAATGAGCTGTTCTGAGGTGGTATCTCGACTGAGAAATCGATCTGTTTTTCAGAAGCTCTGACTGGAAAAAGAACTGTTCCGAGCATAAAAGTTTTCTCCAGGAGTTGTTCTAGGATGGTGATTCTTGTGGTTAACTGGGAAAAAGAGGTGTTCCAATGAGAAAGAACTATACCATTTCAAGAATCTTATCTAGCTGGAAATATCAACTGTTCTTTATATACTAGATTCTTGTTTAGCTAGAAAAACAAGCTGTTCTGAAATGCACATGTTATACTAATATTTATCCCGATTTGGGACGTCACCTAGAGACGAGGAATAAGAACACTTATTTCAGAGAACACCTCCCTGTGCCTGCTTCTGGACCATAAATGGTCTTCTACATTCTGTGGAATTGTGAAACTAGATCTGGCTCCTTAAAAATTTACTGTTTACGAGTTGCCCATTTGTGCTCTTTGCACTTGATTGGAATTTTTACAAAGTAGATTGTTGTGGAATAAATTGTTCTTGTGTTTTGGAAAGACAATAATATGCAATATACAAAACATAGTGATGAAATGATATTCACAAATTTTCGTAAACTTACTTTGCGTCTTTCTTCAGCTTGGCGGAGTTTATCTTCGATTTCTTCAGTTGTACGTGGTACATTTTTGCTAATGACACGTGTTTTCATCGAAGTTAATAATGGCTTTTCGATCGATGGTTTCTCAACTTTATTGTCATCATTAATAAAATAGAAAAAGTGAGTAGCAGAAGGTTTATCTGGGTTAGTTCCATCCATTTTTACATTTAACTTAAAATGCTTACCCTGCTCAAGCGCCAAAACAGCTGAGATTTGTTTTTTATGGACCACCATTATGAAAATTACGTCATATGTCAACAAATTAAGATTGTCCTTGTCAGTCCGAATAAATAAATTGAATCTAAACAATATGGTACAGCAGTTGTAAGTACGAAAACAGAAACATCTCCACCAGTCCACTGATACATCCTGTTTTCTGGCGCTGTTTCATCATCTTCTATCTTTCAGTCAAGTGGAATGAAAGAAGAAGAAAATGTGCCTAAGAAACTTGATATCTTTCGCGATACGCCTGTAAGATACCTCGGTACGACCACTATTTTTTATGTCGTACGCACATGATCTGTGCTGGTGGCGTGCTGTGGGCGGCAAATCATATTTATCAGCCCTCTTTCTAAAACACACTATGCTGGGCTATACAGTAGCTATATAGCTAGCTAGCTTCTTCATTCTGACCTGTATGTAGAAATGTACCCATCCCCTATCCTTAAACGTCAGATCATATACTGATAAAATAAGATAATTATAGCTAGCTACTTCCACAGCTGTTGTTACTTAGGGACCGTCAACAATTAGGTTTCATCCCGCTTAGCGTCTAATTGACTGCTAGGGGAGGGGGTATTGCATGGTTGCCGTTAATCAGTGGCGAAAACTCAGTTAAATCGATAAAAACATTTTTGCGTAGCTTCCGTGGGCGAGCTCTGCAGAAAAGGAGCGTAGGTCATTTTCAAGACGGCAAAACTAATTTACCGACTACCGAGAATTGTTTAATGTATCAAAACCAGTTCATAGGTATCCAATTAATATAATCGGTGCGGTAAAATTAGAAAAACAAAATGGTGAAACTCTATAGCAAAACATTTTGAGACTTCTCTGCGGTCTTTTTACTTCAATATTTTTGCCTTTTTGTATAGGAATGGACACTACACATGTAGGATCCAACGTAAATGGGTTTATACTAGATATTTACAAAAATTGATAATAACCGCTGGGGAAGGGAGAGGGAGTGCGACATTTTTTAAGTAGCACAAGTGGCGTGGTCTAAAAATGAAAAAAAGGGAACTTCCCTGAATTTCTCGTACACTTTTCGATTTGTGAGACACCCCTAAGTATAGCTACTATATATACCATATCCAATATTTTAATTTTCAGGGTATGCGAATGAGGTTGGAGAAGCATTCAGACAACTAATTCCATCCAGTGTTGTTCGGTT
>JAULBZ010001854.1:0-20454 GCA_032360805.1 Neoturris breviconis
TTTACGTTTTACTTGTGGCTTGTATTGCTTGTCGAAATTCGTAAAATGTCTTATAATTTATGCGATCGGTTGTAGATGTCTAACTTAAAGTTTACTTATGTATCTGGGTAGATATAGCTGTAGTCATTGGTGCTGTATTGTTTTGAAAAATGGATGTGAGGCAGGTGATGTTACGTTGTGGGGGTTAGAGGTGGCGTGCTTTACTAACTGTATAGCATATACTACTGTTGTACCGCTGTACAATCTTAAAACAATGTGTCTATTAACGTGTGTAAATCTAAAATGTTTTTCAAAGCAAATTTCTTTATGTGGCTCGGTCGCGTGATTTATTTTTGTTGTAAATAGGTACAAACTTTCTCAACTAGATGGCTATATTATATATAGTAAACGTTAGTAGAGGTTTTATTATGTTTTAAGTTAGTATGTAAAATGATAAAAAACAAATTTCTGTATGTAGTACTCTGTACCAAGAAAGAAGATTTAAAATAAAAATTCACAACCTTCGAACAAATCTTCTAGAACCTTGTTCGTATCTTGTCTTGTCAGGACAAATTTTAGGCATATATCATCATTGGAGTTGATATACATTTGCCATCACACTTAGAACAGTTGATATTTTCTATCTTGCTTCTCCTCTTCGCTATCAAAGTTCTCATCATTTCATGGCTACTACATAACATGGTTACATAACTACCACATGTGACGTCATGTTATAGCTTAAAATGAATAAAAAAGCAGACAAATTACGACCACCGTAGGTCACTTTGTGTGTCAATTATGGACAGAGTAGTGGCGATATAACATTTTTTTCTCTGCAACAATCATTGTATAGCAGTTATAATCTAAGAAATAAACGGCAGAAAAATATTTGACCTTAGTTCTCCTTAACCCTATTCAGGATGGGCTTTTGGGGGCTCTGAGTTGATGGGGCGGGGGGGGGGGGGGGGCGAGGGGCAGAGTGTCCACCTCCCTCTCCACAACTTTAGATGGGAACATGCTATAATGTTAAAAATGTCCAACAACCCCCTATCATCCTGAATAGGTGTAAGTAAAATCTATATACATTTTGGTAGTATTGGGGAAGGGATGTGAGCAATTATGTCAAATAACAACAATAGTTCAGTTGCACTGTTTTTGAAAAAATAACGTATGATCGGTTAAGGAAAAAAAAAAAGATTGCGAACTTGATTGGTCAATACAAGTTAACCCGATATCTCCAATTTCACTAGAATGTTACGCTGTCAATCAAGGTATCCCGGTTTGTAACCCATTTTGTATCATGTTTTTGGCATAAACCGGTGTCAGAGAGTAGAAATGAATGAGCGGTAGGCAATGAAGTTTTTCATTCAAGATCACGTACATGGCTTATAAGCGTCAAAAATGAATTTCCCAATTCCGATTTCTCCAGCATACTGTATGTCCCAATACCGATTTTTTCATATTGCACATGGACATTTTCATATATCATCTACAATCGCGGACATTGGAAAATGGCAAGACATCATTTTTTGTTAATATATAACTATATAATTAATATTTTTTCTTCTGCTGAACAAAACTTCAAAGCCAGGTGGGAAACGTGATACCGATTAGGTTGAAATTTAAGAAATATATATACTTATTAGATAGTATATACAAAAGATGTGATTTTTCACGTCGGTACAGCTGCTTGTCTGTGTCTAATACTCATAACATGAAACTTGTTCAGATTACATATAATCACAAAATAATTTTTTTTGAAAATTTTGGTCACTTGAATAACCATTTTTCCCCGATTTTTCCGAAATTTTAAAAATCGAATTGTTCCCGGATTTTCGGAAGTTAATTTTGGTATTTTCCAATGTTGTTAATAAAAACCTGAAATGTTATATAACAACAGAATATCTGTCAAAAACTGAAAATAGAATGTAAAAATGTTATCTAGAACTCCTTTAATCGCATTTCTAAGAAGATATGTATTTTTGGCAAAATATACTATTTCAAAATTTTGCGATGACGTCATCAGAAAAATCCTGACGTCAGCAAAACAAATTTCCTCCATTTTGTTTCTATCATGATACACTATTAGCCTGTCAAGTTTTATCCTTATAATATTTTGTTCACATAAATTTATTGAGTGGGGCGCAATCCACCCCCTCCCCAATCATAAAATATTCAAAAAGCCCGGTTTTGATAAGTTTGCAAAGCATCCTTCTCATGTTCTATACCCCATTTTAATGATAAATGTGAAGAAGGAAATGACACTCAAGTGGCAGTTGATAATCATTTTAATATTTAGAATGTGATTATACAGATAATGGCGGATATAATTTAATTAAAAAATACTTTTCATATTATTTTAACATTACAGATCAGCAAACAGGAAAGAATACATATAAAAAGACTTTACCAACAAAAAAAATTGTTAATACCGATTTTCGAAGATTGAAAAACTTGTCGGAAAACTCTTTAAAAAAAATGTTTGCATGGTCAAACGCAAAAAGCAAACTAGTCTTTAAACGGTATCGTACGGACCATACTCTAATTCCAGACTTATAAATAAAGAAAAAAGACGAATCCGGTCAATTCAAATAAAGTCAACAGCAGCTGGTTTGAAGAAAATAAAAAAAATCAGACATATAAACACAAGATTCTTAGACAAGGAACATGAACAAGAACTAATTCCTGCATGTTCGTGTGCTTCATATTGATAGATTGGGTGCTAATTTTATAAAATATTGTTTTACGGTTGTCTTTCTCAGTTTAAATTTTTTAACCCTATTCAGGCCGGGCCTTTTGGGGGCTCCGTAAAGCCGGGGGTAGGGGAGGGAGGTCTAAAATAGCACCCCCTCCCCCCATCCTTGCAACCTCACGGCGGGCAAAAATACAGGTAGGAATAAGACATTAATGCGTCACAGCTACAAAATAATCATACAAATAAAAATATTGCAAATAATGAAAAGGGCTGGTGTGAGGAATTATTTCGGCCAATTCGAATTTCAATTTTTTTCGTCATGTGGGTAATGATGACGTCATCAAAAAAGATAATTTTTTGAAATATAACGTTTCACTTTTCTAAAACGATACAGGTAGAAGCGGCAGAAAACGTTATGCAGCAGAATGGTATAGTTTATTAAATTTCAAGAATGACGCAGAGAAATGATAATTTTAATTGTCACATTAAATCAGAATGCAGTATCCTGCCCTAATAACTTCACTTTCACTGCTGAAATAATAATACATTATACCATTTTTTAGTACAACTTTTCGAGCTCTTTTCACTTGTTTTAGAAAAAAAAACCGAAATACATTTTTTCAAGAAACAAAATTTTGATGACGTCATCATTTCCTACGTGACTAAAAAATCAAGAATCGGTAACAGCAGAATTTTTTCGCAAGAGCTACGAGGTATAGATTTAATTTATTACAAATGTTTTCATGTTAGGTTTGTAGTTTCGGAGCCTATAAAGCATTTCCATTTTATACAATATATTTTTTTGATATTTTTTAAAAGCACTTCCTACCATCTTCCCTTGGTCCAAGTTTCAATTTGATTGTACGTTTATACAAGGAGTTATTTTGTTTTACTTCTGAAGAAATTATAATTAAAACAACGTACGTTTTAAATGTCTCATTTTTACCTCTATTTTTGCCCGCCGTGCATGTCTACCCATAGTTAACAATTGCTAAATCCCAACCACGAAGGAACGTGATTTGTTAGAACAAATCGATATCTTATTAGCAAATAAAAGATTACTAATTCCCAACAGTCTACTGCTGTCCGTGATCATTTGCTTTTTTGTTCCCATCGTGCCAGTCTTGACGACTTTTCTATTTTAACATCGGCACGGAACAATTTTGAACTCAAACTAAAAGAGATCTTATTGATCCACAGAGATAAACCTTCGTTGAATAGAACCACAACTTCTTCGCCGTTGTTTCTGTTTGACAAATACTGACTAATCACCTATGGAGTTCATGTCATTGGCTGGATGCTGGTGATTAGTCGGTATATAATTACATTTTTCTCTTTCAACCTTGTGTATTTAATGATTTTGATTGGAATTGTAGATTTAGTTTTTGCATTGTCATCTTACTTTATTCGATAAAGTTTTCGGTAAATAATTGTGTATAAGTTTTTGAATTTCGTTGTAAACGCAGTATACAACGAAAGTAAAGGTCGAAAGCTATACGGATGTGTTTTTATTTTATTTTCCAACGTAGTATGGAACCATTGCGGAATTTATATTTGCGTTTCATGTTTAAGATAAAAAAGGTGATTTTTTTGCGGTCAGATCACTAAGAATCAGAGAAGGATGAAGTATATATATACATTGGGATATTTATAGGGTGTATAGAAGAAAATGAAGAAACAGAA
Organism: Neoturris breviconis; assembly: GCA_032360805.1. Lineage (NCBI taxonomy): Eukaryota > Metazoa > Cnidaria > Hydrozoa > Anthoathecata > Pandeidae > Neoturris > Neoturris breviconis. Next base: position 4,358 of record JAULBZ010001854.1, read on the forward strand.
TATTTTAAAGCATTTTATTACATATCTTCAAGGATTTCGAAAATATTTGTTATCTGAATTCCGTCCACGTAGAATTTATTTTTGCAATTGCATCAAATTTAATAGAGTTTGCCGAATTTATTTTTGCGATTTGAGTGGAAAGTATTGTTTGTTACCCAGCCGGCAAAAACTTGTTCAAAGTCAGCAAAATAAGGTTAGAAAAACGTTCTATGAACGTTGTTCTAACGTTATTTTGCTGACTTTGAACAGGTTTTTACCGGCTGGGTAATAATATATTTATTTTGTTTGTTTAGAAATGTTGTCTAGTTGTCCAGCATACGAATATGTATTTGGAGTTGTTGTTTTAACACTGGTTGCGTTTTATTTGCTTTACGTAGCAACCAAACCAGAACTTGCATAGCAACCAAAACTGAATATACTAACTATTTTTATAATTCTGTACATATTAGCTAGTACGCAAACAATATGCGATATTTTCCCTGTTCATTTTCCTTGTGGACGTTTCATGGTACATTGTGATACTGACACAGCGTCGATGGTGGCAATGCTTGGTCCTGGTGTGTTTGTAATGTATGGATTGAAATGCTTGGAATGTCTTCGTACAAAATGTTAAACATGGATACACACTTCTCCGGAGACCATAAACATACAAAATGTTAAACACGAATACACACTTCTCCGGAAACTATAAACATACAAAATGTTTCTCCACATTATTATCTCGAGTTATTAAAACAACTCTTTTACTCATGTCTTTCTACAAAGTTGTTCTTAAATTAAAGGGTTCGATATATGTAAATTGTCAGTGATGGCCAGTGGCAACTTCAGAAGCCCTGGGTACGAAGTTAGGCCAGTGGTATATAAGTAAATTATCAGTGATGGCATCGTGATGGAGAGTGTTGTGTCATGCGCGAACTTGCAATTAATTTGTCCAGTGTAGAATTATAAAGTTTGATTGGTACATATATAATTTATTTTTCATCCCTGAAATTCACTTTTTTTATAGAAACCAGTACTCAGATAGTAAAAAGTTAAGCAACTTAATCATAATCATAAGCAACTCCATAAAATTGAATTTTTTATTTTTATATCTTATGATCTTTTCTTTTTCCGGAAAAAATTTATGTATATATATTATTATTTATTATCCCAGAATCAAGTCTTTCTTCTATCTTTCTTTCAACTGTTAAGTAACTTTTAGTACTGGAATTTCAGTTTATCTTAAATGAATGTATTATTCAAACAACGAACATCTTTCCAATCTATTGCAAGATTTAAAGATGTACCAGAGACGAGAGTTTTAAAAACGAGACAGTCGTCTCTCGTACATCTTTGCAAGATCATTAAGCGCAATTCCCAGTGGGCAAAAACTTGTTCAAAGTCCGAAGTAAAGACGCTAGAACACTTACTGTGGACTTTGAACAAGTTTTTGCCCATTGGATTGTCTTCCTCTCAAATACAGGGCTTCTTGCCATTTTCAAAACAATTAAAGTGTTTCCGCCTCACTCATTTCTATATTATAGAATAGAAACATCAAGTTAGACCACCAATCGGGTCGTTTTTAAAATAACCACATATAGTAGTTATTTTATGCCAGCCGAGGCCAGAGTTTTCTTCGCCGCTCTTCCGTGTTCGAAAAGGCTGGGAACGAGGTTGGTTTATTACGATGATACCTACCAAGTGGGCAAAAACCTGTTCAAAGTCCGCATTGAAAACGCTAGAACAACATGAAAACGATGTCTTTACTGAGGACTATGGGTAATGTGTTTTCCCACAGGTAGTATCATAGTAGCATTGTTTAGAAAATAGGTAGGTCGTTCTTTACGCCTTTTGACTTGTGTTTATTCTTTGTAACATCAGGGACGTTATAAGGAAGTCAAATGTGTTCAGAAAAAAAGTGTCATTTACGAGGTAACCACCTTAAAGTAAGTTACAAAAATAAATTTTCTGTAAATTCGTATTTGTATTATATATATTTCATGGATGGATAATTGCGTGTATTGTTTTAAATTGAATTTTTTGGAATACAGTTTCTAGTTACTACTTATGTTTTTTTTTACACGGCAAGGGCTAAATTAATCACATACCGGTACGAATTCCATTTAAGTCTACAAGACCAAACGAAATCTCGTACCGGTACGAGATATTCATGTAAACAGAAATTCTGGTATGCGATTACCTAAATAAATATTCATATAATTCATTTTTCAAATAGTAACTTACATAAGGAAATACGTTAACCATTAGGGACTAATTATATCATAATTATCTTACTATCATAATCTTTCTTGAGAGAGAATGTTTGTTTACAAATAGAAAAACGGCCCCTTTTCGGCCCGTTCTAATCGATATGAAACTTTTCCCCAAATGAGACTACGTTTACACACTGTCGGATAGAAACTATTTCGGAACGCATCTCATTCCGTTTCAAGTGTGAACACTAAATCAAAAACTAAGCTGGAATAATTTTATTTCACCATACAACAAGCGAAACGAAATCATTCCGGTGAGTATATCGGATAGATGAGGAGTAGTATGAACGCAAAGCCTATCCGGTATGTAATTCATTTCGAAATGATTTATGTCCGATAAGTGTGACTATAGTCTGAGGTATTCATGTAAATAGAACTGATTTTCAAACCGGTTTGATTTTCATATAGGCTCAAACTCATTTAGATGTTAGTGGCTGCCTAGTGCCTAAATGAGTTTTAGCCTATATGAAAATCCGGCTCAACAAAAGAGTGAAATATCGGAGTATGGTTTCTCATTCTTCTTTCTTAATTCGCGAAATTTAATGTACGCGAAAAATAAATTCTCCTAGATTCGCAGAATTAATTGTTATCGAAAAATGCATTTTTCTTGACTCGCGAAAATTATTGTTCTGTTAAAATTTCTGTCAGTTTTGTTCCTTTTCCGCGAAAGTTTATTCCTGCGAAATCATCAGAAAAAAAAACTGATACCTGCATGGGAGCGTATAAAGTTATAGGTCACGGGTCTATTCTCCCCAATTAAATATCTCTTTTGCTTTTTCTAACTTAACTCGGTCTTATCTATAAAAACACTTATAAAAGCAGCTCGTTCCCATGTAGTTTTCAATAAAAATAACAATATTATGTGACACCATTATGATAGGTGAAGAATGTTTAAATAGAAAGAGTATGCAATACATTGAATTAAAAATGCAAAAAAAAAAAATTAATATAATTAACAAGACTAATAGAAATAATTTGAAACCACCTGATACAATGCTGGAAATAAGAACAAATAACTGGATGATTTTGAGCATACCCAGTGGGCAAAAACCTGTTCAAAGTCCGCAGTAAAGACGCTAGAACAACGTCGTTCGACGTTGTACTAGCGTCTTTACCACTGACTTTGAACAAGTTTTTGCTTACTTGGTTTAGTCAAAACCCCCTCCTCCACAGTGACTATTTGCTTTTATTACCAGCTATGTAATCCTTTTTCAGTATTCTGTTTTATATCACTGTATCTGTAAAGACAACTTCGACCCATTCACTTCTCTCAAGTATGAACGACTTAAACGTCAAAAGAAAGGAAGCCCTGGGATCAAAGTTATTGCGAAGAGCGACGGGTGGTTTCAAGCCATACACAATTACGTTATAAAAATAAAGCGTGGTCACACTCGAGTTTCTCATATACAGTATCGGATTTTATATATAAATATTAACCAAAAATTCTAACTAAACCAGTATAAGGAATAATTTACATACAAATTCGATAATAGTTTAATTAAAATAACACCCTTCTCCCTCCCTCCTTCCCTCCCTCCCGTAGCACCTTAAGAATCTATTAACCTCCAAAGGGAAAGCCTACTGTCGGACATAACTTGCGGAGTAGTGTCTTCTAATATTCTTCAAAAACGCTCTCCCTTTATATGTCCGGTAAGATTTTTAGGCCCGAGAGCGTTCGCAAAGTTTAATATCCGCGAAATATTATTTTGTCGATTTCCAAAATTAAATACTCGCCAAATTCAGTATTGGGTACCGACGATGAAAATGAAAAAGTCTTGCATGCCATAAAAAATTGCATTCTTTTCTAGACTCGCGAAATTTAATACCCGCAAATATATATATTACCGATTCGCGAAACTTAATACCCGGGAATTTTGAAAAATTTAGACGTCGCGATATTAGGGAAAGGGTGTATTTTGGAATATTCGGTTATGCAGCATAAGAAGACAGTATAATACAATATATATATATACAATAAACAATATATGCCACCACCTTCACATTAACTTTCGTGGTAATTTAAAAAAAACACGATTTTGGTGCATCACCAAATCTCTCACTTGGCTTTGCTCTAAAATCGTTTTCGTAAATAAGAAATTGTGCCAACATTCAGTATCCTAATATATCGCATATTAGTTTCCCGGTTAGAAGTTAAGAAAATGTCAGACTTACCCAGTGGGCAAAAATGTGTTCAAAGTCAGCAGTAAAGACGTCTTTCGATGTTGTTCGAGCGTCTTTACTGCGGACTTTAAAAGAGTTCTTGCCCTTTGGGTAAGTTCTTTCCCACTTCTAAAGCCCACGAGGCTCTATCCATTTCGTATGTTTGTAGAACTGAATTTACTCATTAAACTAATATATTATTGAAAGTAATAACAAGTAGATTGTTTGAAGATTTTCAAATAGTTCAGCCGGAAAAAAACTTGTTCAAAGTCAGCAAAATAACGTTAGAACAACGTTTAAGTTTCAAAATAACGGGCAGACAGTATCACCTATGGAGAAGCGTTTTTTTTAAAAAAACAACAACAACAACAAAAACACTCCTCCACAGGTGATTGAACCGTTATTTTGAGGCTCGATACTCAGATTATTCCTTATATTCTTTTCAAAATCTCAGAACATCCGAACGGCCATGAAAATTGTGAAGTGCAAGTTAAACAAGATGGAGTCTTCGCAAAAGTATATAGCCTCAAAATTATTGCGCAATATGCGATCAAACACGCTGCAATGGAAAGCAAACCTTAGTATCCCAGCCGGCAAAAACCTGTCCAAAGTCAGCAAAATAACGTCAGAACAACGTTCTTTCCATTATTTAGCTAACTTTAAACAGGTTTTTGCTGGCTGGGATTAAGGTTATTATGAAATATCTATATAGTAAGTGAGTATGCATCCGAAACTTTTCAACCAATCAAATCCTTTCATATTTGTCACGAAAAGTATAGCAGTAACCATACTTATATTTAAATTATACTCATTTTCACTCGTTCTGAATTTCGCGCGAGTATTCAAAAAATAATCTTTTTTCATCGTTTATTTTAGACATGAACGATAGATTTCTTTGAAAATCAGATTTAAAAGAATGGAATTTTTTTAAAAAAGTAAATTACTAAAAACATTTTTTTCTGTGTTTGACATGAAGTAGACTACATAAATACGTCTCATTCAGTTACTTTAGCACGCTTCCAGCCATTATATTTCGCGCCGACTGATTTTTAATTTCTTTGATGCGCGAATCTCAATATAGGTTGGGTTCATAAAAACTTCTAGCTTATATATTTTTGTGAGGCATGCGATTCGTTGGCAGATATAACTTATTGTAAGTTATAAATCAGCGCCGCAAGAACTTTCTGCACAATTAAAAAACATTCTACAGGGACATATTTCTAAGAGGACGTACCGGTCGCTAAATATAACTTACATTAAGCTAATTGTCAAACACCATAATATACAAAACCTAGCTAACAAAACGCCCACAAAAATTCCTTACCATACTATATTCAAACTATATAAAAAAACCCTAAAATAATAATGCTTTTTTCTTCATATCGTCCTGTTTCCATTTCGGTAGGACATAATATTTGTCTCTCGTCAATTGAAATATTTGATAGAATTCACGATCACTTAAGTACACCTAAAATAAAGAGAATGAAGAGCTTCATTATAAATGTACAATGCATATTACATTTATATCCAGACCCAGATCTTATAAACAGTGTGGGATATACCATATAAAGGATACTTGAACAATTAAGAGACTTCTAAAATAAGAGTAACCAATTTCCAAACGCGAGATTTTAAGGGTGCGTTCGAGATACGAACACCTAATCACTGTGGAGGAAAAAGATCACTCCCCCACAGTAATTATTGGGCTTATTTCGAGAAAATTAACGGCAACGAATGAACGTTGTTTCAACGTGATCCAATATCGTGTCCAGTGGCAAACCTTGTACTCTCCTGTGCCTAATTGTAGGGCGGGGTCTACATAAAATCCGAAAATTCTTAAAAGGGGAGGGGTGTTTTTTTTTTAGGTCAAACCCTTATAAGACATGTGCTTAATAAATGGGAATGGGAAATGCCAAAACAGGAATTTACCCATACAATTAGGCACGGGAGAGTAAACCCTTACTCAGTTTTCGGAGTAAGAATAAAATAATTACTGTGGAGGAGTTATTTTTGAGCGTAGATTCTGTCTGAATCAAAGTCTCAGAAATCCCTCCTCCACAGTGATTATTTGCTCTTATTTCAAACATTGCTACTATCATTTGCTTCAGGTTTTGAACAAAATACAAACGAATTGAATCCTTTTGTCAGTGGACAATAACTTGTTCAAAGTCTGTAGTAAAGACGCTAGAACAACCTCGCTCGACGTTGTTCTAGCGTCTTCATTGCTGACTTTGAACAAGTTTTTATCTGCTGGGTTATATCTAAGTTGAGATACACATGGAACCAACATTGATCGAATTAATGTCTATCCAAATCAGCGACATGCAACATCCCTGCAGACACCCGACGTCTAATCAACCTCGAAAAGGCGTCGTTTTAACGTCTTTTCGACGTTGATTAGACGTCCAGTACCCACTGGGATGGTTGTTTCCTCAAATCTGACATTACCTATGGATGAGCTGAAAATTATACTAAAATCACACTCCTCCGCAGGTTAAGTCTGGCAGCTATTTTCAGACTTGCTAATACACGTTAATCAATAGCTAGCTAATTTTAAGATACTAGGATACAAGGTTGTCTTCTTTACAGTTATCATTCCATCTGCAGAAATTTAAAAACAAGCTCCATATTATCGTGATTTTCTCTGGTCATCACATCAGTGTTATTTATTTACCAGATCACGTGTAGCGAGATAACCAGAAACGATAAAAGATAAAAATGACATAAGTTTAGAATTTTGATAAACAGAAACAAGATAAAATGTCATAATATTCCTATATCATTTAAAGGTGGTATACAGCGGTAACAAAAATGCTGACTGTCAGCATCGTCATCACTGTTTATATACAGATAATAATTAACTCTGCACATTCTCATATAAAACCGTGCACAAATATTATAGTGTACCTCAAGTTTTTTTCTCTCGACAGCTGGTGGCGTCTTATAGCTAGTGGTCTTTAATACTTCATAAGGGTAAGTCTACACGAATATAAATTTTAACACCATATACCCAACAGCACAATAACTTCAAAAAATAGACATGCAAAAAAGTGTGTCATTACATGCTAGTGTTTAAAAGCTGTGTCTTCGTGGTGTAAGCGTTTTATATGTGAGTATCTAGAAGCTGATCTGGGTGGTGCATGCGTTTTGTATGAGAGTTACACCAGTATTCAAAAACTGCGTCTTCGTGGTGTATGCGTTTTGTATCGGCGTTGCACGAGTATTGTCTTCGTGGTGGATGCATTTTGTATTATTGTTACAAGAGTATTTAAAAGCTGTGTCTTTGTGGTGAATGCATTTTGTACGAGTGTTAGAGTGTTTTCGTGATGTATGTGTTTTGCATGAGTGTTAGAGTGTTTTCGTGATGTATGTGTTTTGCATGAGTGCTAAACATGTATCTAAAAGCTGTGTCTTGTAGTCAATGCATTTTATATAAGTGTTGCCCAAGTATTTAAAAAGTGGTGTATGTGTTTATATGAGTGTTAAACAAGTATTTAAAAAGCTGTGTCTTTGTTGTGTATGCTTTTTTTATGAGTGTTGCATAAGTACTGAAAACATTGAGTCTTCGAGATGAATGCATTTTTGTATGGGTGTTGCACAAGTATCTAAAAACTTGGTCTTTGTGGTGTTTGCGTTTTGTATTAGTGTGTCAAATGAGTAGCTAAAAGCTGTGTCTTCATGGTGTAAGCATATGAGTGTGTGAGTATGTATGAGTGTATGTAGGAGTGACGCATGAGTATTTAAAAGATGAGTTTTCTTGGTGTATGAGTGTTGAACGAGTATCATGCTGCAAATGGTACCAGTATTATTTTATCCCAGTAAGTTAATAGTAATAGTAATCAATTTGTGTATGCATAGCCTGATTTGATGATGTGCAAGAACTATTTTGCGTATGTATGGTCTGATAGATGGCATATGTATTATAATAACCCAATGGACAAAAACTTGTTCAAAGTCTTTACTGAGGACTTTGAACAGGTTTTTGCCTACTAAAGTGTTGAATTTTTACAGGATATTACCATGCAGTGGTCGAAGTAAGATCAAGTATTCACCGTGGAGGAGTGACTACTTGTTTACTTACAGTGATTTTCATATTTCGTCCACTGTCATGCTTATTGTCGAATATATTTATAACTTGGTTGATGGATGTATAATACGAAAAATATTAACATATAACATAAACTAGCTAAATAAAAATAACGAAATTATAAAATAAATATACACATATAATATTGTACATATATAAAAAAATATACATAGATAAATAAAAACATAAAATGATTATGACGTGTTTCGTTAATTAATGTAGGTAGTCAGTCATAAAGGAAATTACGTATCGTAATTTAGTCAGTCATAAAGGAAATTACGTATCGTAATTTCTCAAATAAATAAGCATCCAGCTCAAAATAATTGCCTTGTAAAATAAATTTGAAAATCTTAGGTTATCCTATTTTATAGTTAACGAGGAAAGCGAGAGCAAAGTCTGGGAGTGGGGGAGCAGGCAGAGCAGGGAAATGCCCTACCTGGGAGATTTTTCTTCATAATTCCCAAACGGCTGAGCTAATTCACTTGAAATTTTAGGGCAAAATTTAAGTGAGTAACCACGCCCTGATTTTGGCCTAGGGGGAAATTGTTTTTGGCCGAATTTATCTTAATTTCATTAATTTTATGTAGAAATTGCTTTGTTTTTGTTTTGCACAGCTTTTCTGTCATGAGGAAATTCTTGGTTTTGAATATGCTGTTTTGCTGTTTTGGGAATTATTGTTACATGAATTGATAGTACTTATAATAAGCTAAGTTTGGCAATTTTTTTTAAACCTTTTAGCATATTTGGATCAAGTTAAGAGGCTAGGGCATTTTTGCCCAGCCCCCTCCCCCCTCCCCCCGTAGTAATATATGTTCACCAAATACCACATCAGTTACCACATCATTTAGTTAGCATAATAAAGCTTAGTGAGATAAATTTTATGAACATTTTGCTTCATTATGATACCCAGAAAAGCCACCATTTTAAAATTCGGAAGCTGTGCTGGAAAAACTTTCTGGAGATTCCATTTTGCTGACAATTGGATTTTTCGAAAAAGTCTCTATAACCAATGATTCCATTAAAGTTTTTTAGAAAAACAAGTTGGGTCCTCTAGACAAATGAAATCAACTTACATCATTCTGTAATTTATTCCTAAGTTCAGGATCTATTTCAGGTGATCCATTCTATAATAAAATCAGTGATTGGAATAAGAGCAAATGGTCAATGTAGAAGAGCGATTTTTGAGTATAGCTTTAGGCTACAAAAACTGAAGATATGCTCAAAAATCTTTTCTTCACATTGCATATTGATTTCTCTTATTTTGACTTTCATCTCACAAAGAGTAACAATCAGGAATGACATATGCCACAATGGTGTACAATTACGAAGACATAATACTTTATCAGTGAAGTTTGATAATTCAATACGATGTACTGCACCTGCAAAATCTTTTAACCCTATTAATACTGGGGGGGATTGCGGGGTGGATTCTGCCCCCCTCCCACATTATATTTTATAACTTTTGATTGGAATGTGTTAAGGAGCTGAAATTTTCAGCAGTTTTAGTTTTTATTCTTTAGACGACTTTTCCAAAAACAATCTTCCCAAAAATCCGGTCCTATCCCCCTAGTGTTGAGGAGCCCCTAAAAAGATTAAACAATTTGATCTATTCACTGAGAAGAACGGTGAATATTATTAACGAGCTTGCTATTAATGGGCTTGTTCATTCTAAAGAAACCAACCAATAAGATCAGTGACTTATGTATGTAATGATCTCCCTACCTTTTGTTTATCACTAAAAGACTTTCTTGCTTTAACTAAAACAAGAGAAGTTATGATAATAATAGAGGCACCCCAGTAAGCAAAATTTGATCAAAGTCCGCAGCAAAGACGCTAGAACAACATTGTTTGGCGTTGTGAGTAACGAGGTTGTGAATCTTTACTGTGGATTTTACTGAAGTTTTTGCTCAGTGGAACTGAATTGCATTGCAGTACATCTTTAGAAAAAGTACTGGGAAGAATGTGACAAAACAATAGAGTAAGTTTATAGAAAATAATACTAACTTGACTTAATTAGAATACGGTTGTGGTGCTCCACTTTACTATTTATAAGCATTGTCTATTTCAAAATAATTTTATTCGTTAAAAGCATAGGAAAACGATTTGTGCTAATACCAAACAAAGGTACAATAAGTGTGAGACCAATGCAATATTAACACAATCCTAAATTAGTCATAAATGTAACTCATTTCAATAACTTTCTTAACTATATATTTGTGTGGACCCCAAAAAGGGTTTCACCCTAAACGAGCTTGTAATCAAATCAAATGCAATATCATTTAGGCCGCATCTTCTGCATTTTTTTAAAACATGTAAGTTGTGAAACTAGTGTACTGGGTCCAGTTGTTCGAAAGCCGATTAGTTTAATCGTCGATTAAATTGTCTTTTCGCGACATTTGATTGGTAGAAAGTAGCTTTAATTCAGGGTTAATCGAAGATTAGCGTTAATCGGCTTTCGAACAACCAGGCCCTGCTCAATAATGAAATAAGACAATTTCACAAACTACTTACGTTTATTATATCCTACTCCTTTCTGTGGATATACTCTTGATGTTGGTGACGAAGAGTCCTAGTAAAGAAAATAGTTAATATTAAAGTACTGTATCAACTAGCATTTCTATTACGTTTTAATGTCTATGCACTTTAAAAAAATAATACTAATAAATAAATAAAATTAAGTGCATCCAACAACTAGTTGATTCTGAAAGGTGAGAAACATTCACCAGAGAAAATTCCGGCATCTCACTAACATTTGCAATTTGACCTTCCTACCACAACTAAGATACCCAATTTGACGATGGATTAATATTATTTTGAAAATGAACCTTACGAAAGTAATAAACGATAAATGTTTACCTTCTCATCTTTTCCCTCATCGTTCGCACTACTTGTACTACTAGTGGTACTTCTTGTCTACAATTAAAAGACACCATCATTAAGCAAACATAAAAATAACTGCCGGACATCTGTCATGGAGGAGACTTTTTTAAATATAGTTTCAGTTTAATCTTTACTAAACACACTCTGGTAATATCCAACAAATACTTCCAGATTTGTTACGTATGTGTAAACTAGCTATTGCTCCATTTGCATTGATTAAGGATTATATGGAGACTAATATATTGCTTAGTCGATATAACTTGCTAAAATGACGAGATATCGGCTATGCAAAATAACTCAATCATCTTTCCTTGTAAACGAAATGAAATTGTATTGGCTCAAACAGACAAATGAGTTACATCGCCATGGCAAGTTATATCGGCTAAGCAATATATCGATCTTTACCCAAATAAAGATCATTTTAAAACAAAGCACTGACCCTAACATGTAAACAAATAAATATGCAATAATATGAATTATCCGACACTCGATAGACAACATCTATAAAAAGTTTAAAACTATATTACAAATGAAAATGATTGAAAATTCTTACCGAAATTGAAATGGTACTTCGTTTCGTTGCTGTGACAGACGGTGATTTATCATTTGATGCTGAATAGAAGAAATTATATACAATTTGAAATCATTTGAAATTAGAAAATTGTACAGTACTCAAACTAAAATTTGAAATCTAAAGAAAACAACATACTTTCTGGAAACCCTCAAAAAAGCAGGTTATAGGCTATGGTAATATCAAATGATCATAGTTGTATGAACAATTGGGAATAAAACTAGAGAATCAATAACGTAGAGGAATTACTCGGAAGTACCGAATAAGCCCCCCCTGCTTATTATTTTTTGGAAAATTTTACAATTTTACATTTGTTTTGTCTGAAAATAAAACATCCAAAATTTGTTGTACTTAATGTACACCTAGAGTCCAACCAAGACCAAACAGTATCCGGAACTCGGATGCTGCCCTACTCAATTTCAAGGAAAAGATGTTCCTTGTTCATTGAAAACGTTGAGCCTAATCTCAGATGATCTAGAATATCCCCTGACACATAAACTTGAAAAGTAAGTGATCTTACTTTTCCTATTTGCAGCTGATTCAACGAATGACAAAGGTCTAGGCTTTGAAGTTTGTGGAGATTTTGGTTCCTAAACAAAACATTTGAATATATGTGAAGCAACACTTCAAAGGTCTATATAAGAGCAATATCACTGTAGAGGGAATGATTTTTGAGCATAGCTTCGGGCTACCGAGCCTGAAGCTATGCTCAAAAATCACTCCTCCACAGTGATTTCCACCGCTACAGTTTTATATGCCAACTAGATTTACTCCTGACACATGACATTTCGTGTGCGTATTGTTCAAAAAAGCAATCTTCTTTCAGTCAAAACAATGAATGCGTATTTCCACATGTTAAAAAGAGGTGTAATACAAGCAAGTCATTGGGAATACTCTACCTGTTTAGCAAAGGGTGTGGCGGTATATACTCCTCCTGAACCATATTTATTACGGAAAGCATTGCTACTTGTTCTTGTTGGTGGAGGTGGCTTTGGTGGAGCATCTTCTATGATAACAGAGAAAGAAAAATTAAGATTATCAATACTTTTATTGCATCATTCCATAACAGAAATGCTCTGTGCATGAGTTTATACCCATTCCTGGATGGCAATCACCTGTGGAGGGGTGCATATAAACATAATTTTCAGCCGGAAAATTATGTTCAAATATGCTCCTCCACATACTTTATGCAATTATTTTCTTTCCAGAAAAGGTAAATATGAATATAAATATAAACATAGTTGCAGACAAACACTGTAGAGGAATGTACTAGTAGTGCTGTTTCAGCTTATGATGTAGCAAAACTTGAGAGCTATAGTAATAAAACAGAAGTAATAGAATTGTCACATTTGTGAGCTTAGTTACAGGTGTTGTAGTATACAGTTTATTGCTCTCTCTGGTAATTTAGAATTAACAAGTGTATATGGTTGTTAGCCTTGTAAAAGAGTAATAGTCAGATTGATTTTTTTTGTTCTCAATAAAGGAATGCATCAAATGCCAGGCCTCTGAATTCACGTTGGCATTCTCCTGTAGAGGAGCATCTTTGGAGACTAATTTGCAGATCGACGTGAATTCAGAGGCCTGAAATGCTGAATTATTTTGATACTAACCTTCGTCACTGTCAGGTGTTTTATTTTGAACAGGTTTTGCTGTTACTGTTGAGGTAAAAGAAGGAGGCTTGAAAGATCGAAAACCAGCAGGTTTAGCAGAATTGGTTGATGTATATGTCGGTGGTTTCCATACATTTGATTTCACATCTAGTGAACTTTCAGAAGAATGACTTGATTGTCGTACATGATTATCGTAACCATTCGAAATCGGTTTAGATTCATTGTTATTTGTATCATGGTAACCATACGGTGGAGGTTCTCGCTTATTTTCGGTATCTGGTTTTTCGTAATTGTAACTATAAGATGTTGAGGTTGTTGGTGGAGTGGTATCTTCATTGGGTGCAAGTCTTGTTTGTACCCTCAATTGACTTGCAGGACTTCTAGGGCTTCTTGGAGAAGACGCTTCAACTTGTAATGAAAAATGTTAAAGATTTAAACAAGGTAGCTGAAATTATGCTTAATATATTTGCAACTTGTTGATAACCATACAGGGCTCGAAATAACAGCTGGTCATCACTGTGGAGGAGAGATTTTTCGGAATATTTTCAGCCAACTTGGCTGAAAATATTCTGAAAAATCTCTCCTCCACAGTGATGACTGGCTGATATTTCGAGCCCTGACCATATCTTGAAGCAAATTTGACGGGTACTGGTACTGTGATTTGTGGGGAGAATATCCAATAATTGCGTCAGTATGAAGAAATGCAAAAATATTAAAGGACTGATTTCAAATCTAAACGTCTAAGACAAGGGTTTGTTCATCCTCTTAATATGTTGACACAGGAAAACTTTTATTCATATTTTTTCTGATACCAAACATTTAAAATATGTTAGAATAGAAACAATAAAAGAAATGTGGTTTTATGTGCATAAATTAAGAACAGAGGTGGTTTTGAGCGTAGCTTGAAGCTATGTTTAATACCCCCTCCTCCACATTGATTATTTGTTCTTATTTCAAGCGCATGTTTCAACATACCAGGTTCATCCTCTTCTGTTCTATTCAATTGAAGCTCTATAATCAAAACAATTAATTTTATCACAATGTTGACCTAACCAGGGAGGTCAAAATTATGCATGAAAAATCAAAATAAAGTACTGAGATTTCCACCAAAATGAAGAGATTTGTCATGGAAACATTCAAATTAGAAGCTAGAAATATATAAGAAAGACACCTGATATTTGTAGTTCATGTTTGAGATCTCTAACTACAAACATTTCCTTAGAAGCACACACATACACTGTTCATAAAAAAATAGATAGACTGCATGAAGAAGTATCTATATATTTATATTTATTCTCTAATAATTTATTAATATATTATGGTTGAAATAATTCCATTAATGCTAAAAAAGTATGCAAAAAGCAGGTGGAAGGCTCCGCAAAATAATACATAAAATATAACACAGCAGTGGTCAAAATAAGAGTAAATAATTGCTTCGGAGAGATACAAAGCCTAAAGCTATGCTCAATAATCACTCCTCCACAGTGATTATTTACTCTTATTTCGATCACTGCACATGATGGGAAGATTATATTTCGGTTAAAAACACTGTACAAGTCTGAACATAACTGCTTTAAAGTTAAAAAATATATATACTCTATTCTCAAAAACACTCCCCCCACAGATGATATCCAGCAGTTCTATTCAGGCTTGCTGTATCCATCACAGGGTTATAAACAAACAGTTTCAGTAACTGTTGCATTATTATATAAGCTCAAAACACTTACCATTTTCAGCTAACCATCTTCTATCTGCTTCTTCATTCTAAAAATATAAATTACATTGTACTGATCTCATTTCCAAAGTATATAAAAAACTATACAACAGTGCTAGAAGGGTAATCACTGTGGAGGAAGGATTAGTAACAAAAAGCTATTTTCAAAATCTCTCCTCCATAATGATTATTTGCTCTTATTTCGACTACTGTATACTTTTTTTGTAATTGAAGAGATTCAAATGATGCTACCTACATAGCTGAAAACTGAACTAAAAAACACTCATCCACAGGTGATGCCCAATAGTTATTCTATTTGCAATGCAATTTTATTTGTATTATTTTGAATGCATTAAAAATACTGGTTAAATTTCAAAAGTCAATTTGATGTTATTAAGCCTATTTTGTAGCTTGAAGCTATGCTCAAAAGTTAACTCCTCCTGCGCAGTGATTATTTCCTCAACTGTATAATATACCTCTCGTTGATACTCTTCACTGCATTGAGGATGCCATATTTCCGAACCTTGTAAATACATTTCTTCCCCTTCTCCAAACATATGACCACATTTTGCACATCTTGAACACTGAGGATGATAATGTTTTTCACCAGCCTATGAACAAAGTGGGTAAATATGAACATTTAGATATTATCAGGAGGGCCTGTAATCAAGTTTCAGACGAGAGTATCATTGTTTTCTGTTGAGGATACTTTCGACTCTTATTATCATCACAATGAGCATGCAATACAGGGCTCGAAATAACAGCCGGTCATCACTGTGGAGGAGAGACTTTTCAGAATATTTTCAGCCAACTTGGCTGAAAA
>JAULBZ010001855.1:0-20452 GCA_032360805.1 Neoturris breviconis
GAAAATATTCTGAAAAATCTCTCCTCCACAGTGATGACCGGCTGTTATTTCGAGCCCTGCATTATTCAACTTCCTTTATACGTATTCATTTATATAAATAATGAACATTTACCATATGATTGAAGAAAAACTTCTTTAATTATTGCTTATTCTTTGCAGTTCATTAATAATATCCAGCTAGCCATTGTTATGATTTTCAATTGTTGATGTTTTAGTCAAAGAAACTTTAGGAAACATCCCCAAAATATCAAAGGTCATCGAAGTGAAATATTTAATTTAAGGATTGCAATAAGAGCAAATTATCACTGTGGAGAAGAGATTTTTGAGCATTGCTTCAGATTTTCCAAATGATCAATGTTTTGAGAGTGTTATAAGTTGGATATTTCACGAACAACAAACATAGAAAGCAAAGAAACACAGGTACACACAAATAAACCAGTGAGCAAAAAATATGTTCAAAGTCAGCAATTAAAAGATGCTCGTACAAAGTTGAAAATGTTGTTCTAGTGTCTTTACTGCAGACTTTGAACAGGTTTTTGTCTACTGGGAAACCATATCGACAACACAAATCCAGTAATTGAAGCAGAGAAGAGATAATCACTAATCAACAGCACTGATTAAAAAAATGCAAATTATCACTGTGGAGGAGCGATTTTTGAGTATAGCTTCAGTTTTTAAGCTCCAAGTTACACTCAAAATTCATCCCTCCACAGTGATTATTTGTTCCTATTTTAGGCACTGTATTACACTATATAAGCACTCTTATTTTAACCGCTCTCTTCCAGACAATTTACTTGGAGTGAACTGTTCTTTACATAACGTGTTTTTTTCGAGACCGAAATCCTGAGTTTTTCCTGATCCAGCGATACACAATCCAATTAATCAAAAATGCATTACGCATTAAAAAAGGAACAGGTGATACACAGCAACAGATTCTTTGATTTTTCTTTTCTCATCGTGATTTTTCTCATTTTCACTTCTAAAATTCCAAAGAGCTTCTTCTATACCACTCACTTATGAATGGTTTAAAACTCAACTTTGCCACTCTTTCATAACAAACTTATTTGATGTATGTGGTTCAAGCAATATGATCCGGTCCAACTTTTTAATCAAGCAGAAAACATTCACTTTCTTGATGATACACAATGTAATTTGTCGAATTCAATTAGTTGAATCAGATTAATTCAGACCGTGTATCGCCACCGTTAGAGTGTAGATTCTGCACAGCAGCAGGATTGACAGATGATGTGAGTGATGTAAGCCTCCAGATCAAATTGAGAACACAAATTATGTAATCACATATTTCAATAAGGTTAGTAATATCACAATAATAACAAACAAAAAGGTTAGTATAAACAAAAAATATAAAGGTTCTCACTAATATCAGACGTTTTATAAATAACTGGATCGGATGCATTCCCAACACCAGCTATGTTAACACAAGCTACTAGGAAACTGTAATAAGTGCTGCGAGTTAATTTACTAATTCTGATTGTGTTTGTGCCACTCTCTTCTTTACGAGTTTGATTTACAAATACTATGTATTTGTCAGCAGTTGCTACAGGATCCCATGTCAAATCAATATATTCCAATCCAACATCTTTTGACATTGATAAACTGGTGGGGGCAGCGGCTTTTACTGAAATTAGTTGTTAGTCAAATTACGTATAGACGTGTATGGTTGTGCACATATAAACAATCAATACAATACAACAAAGACATAGACATATAAATGTAAAGTGGAAACTAGCCTACAATTATAGCCCTTTGCTCAGCTGCTCGGTCTATAAACCAAACGACATTTTTTCCATAAAATTTCAATGACGACAGAACAACTACTTTCAGATTTGCACATGTGCAGTTCAGCCATAACAAGATGGAAGACAAAATGACAACTTCAAAAATTCACATAGTAAGGGATAAAGTATATTTCTAGATTCCACCACACTTTCACAAATATTTTTCAACTTTTGAAATATTAAGGATGAAATTTAAAAGTTTATTTAATGCTGCACCGCTGAATATAAAACGCAGAAAAGGCACAAAAAAGGACACGAAGCAACATTTCTCCTACATCTTGTCAATTTATACTTTCCTGAGCGGAAAGATGCTAATGAAAATTAGCATCTTTCCGGTCAGGAAAGTATAAATTGACAAGATGTAGGAGAAATGTTGCTTCGTGTCCTTTTTCGACGCCAGCTTGGACTTATTTCACTCTCACGTGGGGCATGTTGTCATAATTCTCCTTTCAAGAACCTGGTCATATAAGAAATATAACGTATTGCATGTAGACCGAGAGCAGAAAGCGAAATGTCAAAATGGTAGGCTAGTGGAAACCAGCCTTTAATAACAAATTAAATAAACAAGAAACAAGAAGAACATGCAGATATACAGACTAGGTGATGATATAACTGTCAGTCATCACTTTGGAGATTTTCAGAATATTTTCAGCTTAAAATATTCAGAAAAATCTTTTCTCTACAGTGATGACCAGCAGTTTTCAACTCCTGTATGACACAAATAAGAGTAACAGTTTTATCTTCATAATATTTTATGAACTAATATGGGCAAAAAACTTGTTCAAAGTCCACAGTAAAGGTACTTGAACAATGTTGACGTTGTTCTAGTGTCTCTACAGCTGACATTGACAAGTGACAAGTTTTTGTCCACATCGGTTCTTATTCTATTTGATAATATTAATAAGGAGAAACCATAATGTTGAATGAACCCCATATAATACTTGCGAAGAAAAGTCAACAGTTGTTAAGGAAAAACAAAACAAAATGCATGTTCATTGCACTATAGATATGCTTATTGTTATCACTAACACTAATAAGTACTTACTTCATATCTTCTTTGTGTGAAAAAAATATTTGATAGATAAAAATTAGACACTATCAATCACAGAGTAATGCTTACCAACTTCGTTAACCTTGATAGTTTTATTGCTTTTTCCATGAGCATTTGAAGCTACACATCTAATATCACCAAAGCTATCCTTAGTTGCTGATTTCACCTTATAATAAGCTGTAACCATACCATATTCAGTAGTCCTGTTAGTAGCAACATCAACACCTTTTCTCATCAGTGTCACTGTTGGGTCAGGGTTCGCTCTGGCAGAACATTTTATGCTGATTGGCAAACCAACTGCTGAAGATACCTTTTTAGTTGTATCAGTACTTTCGATAACAGGAGGAGCTGTAATGCACAAATAGAAATGATAACAGAAACAAGGGCAGTCCTACACACAAGCCCCAAAATAACTGTTGGGCATCACCTGTGGAGGAATATTTTTGTGTATAGTTTTCAACTTTGTAGCTGAAGACTACACTCAAAAACACATCCACAGGTAATGCCCAACAGTTATTTTGAGGATTGTGCAAACAAAGAAGAGATCCAGTTCCCTCTTGCCAGGTATTACATTGCACTCATTTTAAACATTGATCGATGTCTAAAGAGCGTCATCCAGTTTCTCTAAAATTATTATGGTGAGACATTAAAAACTCCACAATGTTCCATCAACATTTTTCTTTCGCAATTCAAGTTTCTCAATAAAGTTTTCACTTATTTTATTAAATACATTTTCCTTTTAGGAACCATCTCCAAAATTTGTTACCAAAAGCAGATATCTTAGCAGCTTTAAAAAAGTAAAATTCAATAAGTTTGAGAAAAAGTCAACGTTAAGTCAATGAGCTCGCAATTGATTAGTTTCTTTGTTTATACTGGCAGTCTGGGAATTCCATCACAAAATAGTGCAAAAATAATATCCAACTCTAGAGTATATGGGAATCCCATTAAAGTTTGCAGAAACTATTTTCATTGTTCTCATTATTCTGTATTCAGTGTTGTGATGATTTGTTCCTGCAACTGGTGCTATATTTTGACTAGTTTAATAAAGTCTGAAGTCCAGTTGTATTTAAATTCAAAATAAAATAAAAACTTACTGAGGACATCTAGTTGAATTTCTTTAATATCAGCGATAGACTTATCATCTGCAGATTTTGCACCATTGTCTGCTATACATTTGTATGTTCCTTTGTCATCGGAAGAAACAGATTGAAATGAGTAAATTGCTCTTGATCGGCCAGTCTAGATAGATTTTATAATTTAACAAGAGGTTGGAAGGATCGTTATTGTATTGTGTGTTCCACCGTAAGGTCTATGATATTTGTTTAATTCAAGTGTGGCCACAATAAGGTAAATTTTCTTGTTTCCCTTGAAATAAGCACACACAGAAAGTATTATTTTTTCACATAATATTAAACAAACAGTCCTTCATAAATTACGTGCACGGTTACAAACACGCACATAACGAAAAAACAAATAAATTTTATTTGGATGTCAATGTTATCATTGCATGTATATTTTTCCATGAAAAACTAAACTACGAACATTTGTTTGCATGTACACCGTAGTTATTGCTACCATATTTATTGATAAAAATTGTTGTATCACAAGATCCATTGTAGATGCTATAAAATTGTATATTTTTCCGTGAAAAACTATGAACATTCGTTCGCATGTTCACCGTAGTTACGCTAACGTGTTTATTGATAAATATAATTTATGTCGATGTCCATTATAGATACTATAAAACATGTGCCTCATTGATAATATGTAGTAGCATAATATTACATGCCGTGGGTCACATGGATATGTAAAAATTCACATTAATAATAAAATACAGAAACGCCAAATTTCGAATGTTTATGTCACATGTTTAAATGTTTACGTCACATGTTTAAATTACGTTAAGTGGAACAAACTTGTAAATAATTTATTATTCATAAAGATTAATACTTCTTTTGTTTATGTTAATTTCACTGGCAGGTAATGACGTGTACCTCGAGCAGCTGTGAATGAAATATTCGATATACGTACTAACAGAAAAATTTTAATCATGTTGTCAACAAAGAATGACAGAACTTACATAAACATGAATTAGATTTTAAGATGAAACAATTCATCTCGATTTCATCTGAATGAAATATTCGATCTACATAAGAACAGTAGAAATTTTCAAATCATGTAGTCAACTAAGAGAGTGGCAGAAATTATTCAAATTAAAAGGTTCAACTCATTAAATGTGTTGTTTGTACAAATGTTAAAATGTATTGATGTCTCTAGACAGGACAAAACGATAAAAGCAAAGAGGACTCATTTATATTTTTATTCTAAGAAAAACATATATAAATTTCGTCTTGCGTTTTCACAAGAAATATACACTATACCCTGTTCATAGTGCCTTTATTCCCAGCTAAAATATTAATGGGTTATTAATGTTTATATTTCCGCAATTATTACACAAAAATGAATAATATTTTAAAAATAATGAATAAATGGCGCTATCCCTCATATCATTTTTGCAATAAAACATTTAATATTATGAACAAGTAATCAAGTGCAGAGATGTGCATGACGTTGTTCTAGTGTCTTGACTTCGGACTTTGAACAAGTTTTTGCCCACAGGGATATTTTAACTCCTTTCAACCTTGAAAATAACCGTTTGACATTACCTATGGAGAGTTTTTTGGAATTGGTTTCCACTACTAAGTCAAAACCATGCTAAAAACGCTCCTCCACAAGTGATCTCCAACAATTATTTTGAGGCTTGCTACTTACAGCTAGGTTTTTGCCATCTTTTGAAATGGTAACAGTAGGTAATGGAGTACCACCACCAACACAAGTCATATTATATACAGATTTTACTACTTTACTTGTGTTTTTGAAATCAGGACTAATCCCAGCAGGTACTAAAAGAAATGGAAAATTTGATATGCATTGTAATGCAATATATGCAAACATGTCAATTTGAACTTTATGTACACTGCCAGGGGCTAAAATAGAAAATGAATTTGGGTAGCTCTTTCCATCAAATACTTAATTTGGGCGCCCAAATTTAATACTAAAATGGGTAAATACTGGTCATTTGATGCCTTATCTAGGGCCATTTATCTTGTTTTAATGTTATTTTTACTATCCCCTATCAAAATGAGGTTTTTTAATTTTTGCCCAGACACGCCCAATAGCGCTCAAAGCCATCAAAAATAGGCCGTATTAGCCCCTGAATGCTCAAGCATCTAAATAACAGTAAATAATCACTGTGGAGGAGTGTTTTTTGAGTAGTTTTCAGCTGCAAAGCATGCTGAAAAATTCCTCCTCCACAGTGATTATTTACTGTTATTTTGACTACTGAGATCATAGCACTTCAGGAACATAGTATAATTAACAGCTGCTTGGCGGCCGAAAGATTTCTGCTTTTAGAGTAAAATCTCTATGTTGTAATCAGTCTAACGTATTCTCATGTTAAGTTCGAATAGTTTTAATGGCAATCCATCAATATAAAATTAATGAATAGCTATTGATTCTTATTGCTCGCTTATCTCCTTCGTATTATCAAAAAGAGAAGGTATTTTCATAAGAATAATAAATAAAGATCTTTGTGGTGGAGATTCTTATTCTTATTCAAACATAAGATCACAAGACGCATTGTTGATCTTATTTCTATTGTTTGCATATTAAACATACAGAACATAATAGATGTTTTAGATTTATATACGAGAAAATTACTATCATTTTATGAATGATAATTTGCTATAAAGGTGAAAAGTGCAGAAAAAATCAAAAATATTTTAATTAAATATGATTTTATTTTCGAGAGTTAAACTTGAAAATAGTTGCGTTGCCAAACTAACGACAAAAAAACACACGCATACAGAAATAGAAAAATCACCACAATGACCATTGCAGGCCAGTAAACGCATGAGGTAAATCAATATAGATTCGAACTCAAAATAATAAATATGCATACTTCAAATAATCTAGTGTAGTGCTGGTAGTTCACAAATATCGTTCTGCGTTTAGAATGAACAGGCTATGCTCTGTATGCTATGCACTGAACAAATCTGACAGAAGAAGTCCAGTACAAGAGTAATCATCGAAAAAGCACGAATAATACCATAAGAATGCTAGACTGTAACTATTCTTGTGAGTATATATTATATATTTCCTTTTCCAAGTCTTTTAATTAAACTTTACTCCATACATAGCTACATGCATACATAGTTCTGCATTTAGTAATCTTACGCTACGCTTCCATACATATTTTTTAGTCTCAATTGGAAATGTCATTACCGTAGTTGAAAAAGCATGCTAATTTAGGAAGCCGGTATTCAGGGTACTTTGCCCAAAATTTAGCCTTGCAAGGGGATGTCAATTATGTGGTTAATAATTACCCTAATATAACAACGCAAAACTCAGGTTATTTTGTCCAGATTCTCGTGGAGAAGAAACAGAACAACAAGAAAAAAACCCTGCCCAAATGAATAGCTTTCTTATATACAGAAATCTAATAACAAAAGCAGGACTCCACCAACACATCGACCAAGTGATGGCAACAGCTCATACAAACTTTGTTTGGCAGGAACAAAGTCTGTAACGCTTACCTATAACTTGCTTCAACTGAGCGACAACCGAACTATTTCCAAAATCATTAGATGCTGTACATGTATAATTTCCTTCATTTCTCAAGGATAAAGATGTTAGATTTAATCCAGTAGGAGTTACACCTACAGTAATCTCTTTAGACTTCCCCATTTTATCAAGGAAAACCCACTTTATCTCAGAAGATGAACTCCATTTACAAGGTATCATCAAGTCCAATCCTTTTGTTTTGGTATAAACAGCATCTGGAGAGGTTTCTAATAGAGGTTTATCTAGAAATAAGGAAACATTAGACTAAATAAAATTCGATTAGATTAATGGTTTTCTTCTTTCCTTGCTTTGACAGAATCAAGGTAAAATAAATCTTAAATACTACGTCCGACGCTCCTATTAGCATTCATTTTAACCACGTCATCAATACCTCATTCGAGGCTAAAATCAGAGTAACGTAGTCGAGATACTGTGTTCCTATATGTGTCTATATTGCTATCCACTTTTGCACAAATATACACAAGTATGTAGAAACCACTGTTATTAAATGAAAAATATTTTAAAACATCTATGATCACTCTTACACTAAAATGTATTATTATACTCCTAAACATTCTTTGTACATTGGCCTGGGTTATGCTAGAAAGTCACTCATCCACAGTGATTATTTTTTCCAGCATTGAAATTTTTAAAGAGCATCTGGATGTATATATCTTAAGATTTCCACAGCACTAATTTGAAGACAAAGTGGTCGAAGTAATAGTAAACAATCACTGTGGAGGAGGGCTTTGTAGTCTAAAGCTATACTAAAAAAGCCCCCCCCTCCCAATAAGCATCCTCTGTATAGCTGAGATTTTTATATAAGCACCCCTTCCAATAATAGCTCCCCCTCTCTCAAACAAGCACCTCCTCCATTTTCTATGAAAACCTTATGTAAATATAAACTTTTGGATAAAAGTAATGAATACAGGGGGTTTAAAAAAAAAAATACATTCAGAAATTTGATATATGACATAAATACACAGTTTGCTGAAACATAAATGCTGCGTTAATAGGCCCATGCTTTATCATACTAAATATATGATAAAACTTAAAAAACTTAAAAAACATATCTACCATGTTCTCTTTTCTATCATAATGGCAAGTGCAGAAAATTCAGGACTAAACCATTTTGTGCAGAATATAGCATTAGTGATCTTTTAACATGTTTGTTTAATAGAACTCAGAAAAATAACAAGATTATTTTCATACACTTTGGTCAGCTCCTTTTCCACATGCCTACGTCCAAAGCCCAGACGCACACCAACCGATCTGGCGGCAACCTGATGTCTCTATGGACCAGAGTCACCTGACACCTCTTTAGAGTCGCGATATACACAGGCACTGTAGGTGGACGTGCTGGGTCTGCAATTTAGCAGCAGCTCATTGTAGGGAATTGGAGCTTTATTCAAAGAACGACTTACAGACGAGTGCACACATGATGATACTCATGTAATTTTACAGACTAAATAGTATATTCCGATGTGAAGTGGTAAGATTTCTCTCGTTAGAATGGTAGAAAATAAAGTGATGGTATCCCATAAAAAAAAATAACTTCACGGTTTATTAAAAAGCCCTACATATACAGTGTCCTAACAAAACAGATAAAAGTAAACATCCCGAAAAAATATTACAGACACCAATAACTACATTAATAATTCATGTCTAGGTGTTTATAGAGACTTTAAGCACATACCTATTAAGAGTAGGACTCTATGCCTTAAGTTACGAATGACATAAATTAAATTTAAAGACGAATAAAATTGAGTTATATAGACCACCTGTTCAAAAACATCCACTTTTTCTTACAACTTTCAAATAATGTTTAAAACAAAGCAAAATGGGAAATATTTTAATATTTTAATAGACGATGTAGACGATCAAACCTGAACTTATTACATCGTTAAAGCATGCACAATAGATAGGATAGTTATGTATCGTTATTATTTTGTATTCTTTGTGTTGGTTTTTGAATGTAAACATGAAGAAAAATTATACGTTGTAAAGTGAAAGTTCGAGTCGGAACGTATCACAGTCTTAACTCTCTCCGGCCGGAATTCTGGCCCAGGCCGAAAGAGTGGCATGTCTGATCTTGAGAAGTTTAAAGGCATTGATATTCTGAGAATCGTATGTCCAATAGCAGGTTACATTCATACTTGATCACTTGACAGATTTCCTCTTTTGAATGCCACCTTTTTTAAAATGGCACCCTCTAATAATAAACGCTGCACTTTTAGATCAAGAAGTATGTACAACAAATGCCACCCTGTAATTAATGCCATCCTTCAAAAAATGCCTTAATTACACCAAAGTGGCATTTATAGAATTTATTGTTTTAACGTCTATCGAGGTTTTTAATTTTTGAATTCACTGTATAAATTGTTTGAAATAAAAAAAATGTTATGGAAAACTGTACTCTATAGCAATACATTTTGATTCTAATTGAAATTTAAGAACTGCACTATATCTTCAAACATTGATTTGTGATTAAATCTTGTTCTTGAAATTAATTCCAATAAACGCTGCACTTTTTAGCTTCGAAAAAAATAAACGCTACAGCGTTTATTTGAGGAAATATGGTATGAAGAAGGAAATACATTCATTCTGGTCACTTGACAGCTTATGCCACTATGAGAAATTTAGATATAATGGCAGCCATGTGATTTTTTTCGTACAATGAGAGCTCACAGTTATATACTGACTGTTTGGCTACCATATTTCCATGAAAATAAGTGTCAGGGGCACTTACTCCAAAGTTGATCAAAACAAACATTACGAATCATTCAAATATTTAAATAAGTTCATCATGCTTCCTCCACATCAGATTACGTGCTGACAACAAATAGATTATCTCCACCATCACTGCTGAATTTTCTTCACTTAAAGGTACATAATCATCTTTTTTGGGCAAATTTTCAATTTCTATGTCAAATGGATAGTGACACACACTGAACATACTCGGAAAATTTCAGAGTCTAAAAATTTCAAGAAGTGGCAAAACAAGCAATTCTTTTCTCTGAAAAACAGGAAATGTTTGTCAAACAAGATGGCTGCCACACAGTGAGCATAGAAAATACATAATTTCCTACGACCTTAATCAATTATATCTCCACTAATATTCATTCTTATGGAGTCAAATCTTCAGAATATGTTAGTAACAATATGAACTTTCATCTAGACTACAGAAGGGAAAATTTGAAAAAAACATCTCAGG
Source organism: Neoturris breviconis (assembly GCA_032360805.1). Classification (NCBI taxonomy): domain Eukaryota; kingdom Metazoa; phylum Cnidaria; class Hydrozoa; order Anthoathecata; family Pandeidae; genus Neoturris; species Neoturris breviconis. The sequence goes on from JAULBZ010001855.1 coordinate 10,688, forward strand.
GTGATTTTGTACCTTTAACTTCTTCAAAGTACTCAGTTAAGACAACAACGTTTCAATGTTGTTTTAACGTCTTTACTGGCGACACAGTTTTGCCTAATGGGTGTAGTCTCTCAAGCTGTGAATTCGTTGGATAAGAATTTAATTATACGCAATTTTATAACGCAAATAGTGGAATATGCCTTCTTTTGGCTCCCTCCCATTTACATTGACCTCAATTCAAAAGCTTGATTTCTGAAATGTTCCGTGCTATAGTCAAACGAAGACATTCCATTGGTAGAAATTAACGTTATACATCCGGTGACATCAAATTATACCAATGGAATGACTTTTTTTGACTTTCGCACGGCCTTTTTCTTTTTTACGTAGCGGAAACTAATATGGGAGAATAACCATTGCCCCTCACTACTGTGTCAAGAGCATAAGGGAACGAAACTACCCCTCCTCGAGAGCAAAACGAATAAAATCTTAAAGATGTCAACAGATGTGATGGAAGTGTTATTTGTATAACTATCGTGCACATTTATTTTAAAAAGATATTTCGCAGAGAAAATCACATGACTAATTCAAACATGAAAATGTAGTTACAGAAAAATAACATTTGAACATTCTTTAATGACGTCATAAAACAATTAGAGCACAGTCCCCGTTAAATGTTTGTATTATATTATATCCGGCGGAGTTTCCGCCGCCGAAAGAAAGAATGCAAATATATATTTTATGAAATGTATTGTTTTTCAGCCTCACTTTCATCTTATCGCGTCGTTTATCCTCGTTTGCATGTCCTCTCGTTTTTTGAAACCTTATTTCCATGTCATTTCGTTATTCAGCCTCATTTCCACGGTGTTTTATTTATCTTCATTAAAACAAGAATCCCTGTGTACCAAGTTCATCAATTATTTTTTTGTTTATTTAGCCTAATATTATAAAATTGGATTTTGTTTGGCTTATCTATGTGATCTTACATAATCTCGTTGAGACAAGTAAAGATTGAAAACAAAAGAAATAATAAATAAGAAGCATAATGTTTGTTTTACATATAAAAAACATTTTTCTTGAAGTATTGTTATATAGAAACCTTTTTTTTGTTGTATGTAAATAATAAAACTAATTTTTTACTTAGGAAATATAATTTGTTTGACATTTATCCCATTGTGCAAAAACTTGTTCAAAGTCAGCAGCAAAGACGCTAGAACTTCGTTGAAAAAGTTATTCTAGCGTCTTTGCTGCGGACTTTGAACACGTTTTTACCCACTGTATACGTTTTCAATTAATTGCATCATATGCGTATCGTTTTAAAGCAATGCAATGAATTTAATCTTGTTAAGTGATCTCTTATAATTAAATGGATCGACCTCATTGATGGTGATTAAATTAATCCTCAATCTATTGTTTTGATAGGAAACACAATGAAATTAAAGAAATTGGGCATTTAGTTTAAATTTGTCGTGTTTGTCTAACAAAAACTTACCATCCTTGAAAGACCACAGTTGTTTATTTGGGTTTATATACAAGGATTAAAATTGGCAAAAAATATATTTTTATCAATGAAAGGATAACGGAAGAAGACAGGCAAAAAGAGATTAGTTAATGTTGCAAAAGGGGAGTACATTCGATCAAGTATACTAAAAGAAGAAAGCGAATTGAAAGAAAAAAGAACAAAGAGAAGAAGATACGAAGTAAAGAAATTGATACGTACTTCGTAGTGAATTAGATCTTATTTCGTAGCAAATCAGAATAGTAAGGATTAACGTGTTCTTATATTAAAACAAATATGAAATCCATAGCTATAATCAGATACATTAGCCTCATGTTATGCTTGTTTGGGATCATAACAGTCATTCAAACATGCCCAACAGGTTGTAAATGTCGTTTTACACAAGTATCGTGTGAAGACCTTCACTTAAAAACAGAAAATTTAACAACAATTGCTGAAGAGATATCAAATAAAACGGAAATATTATATTTATCGCGTAATCAGATCGATGATTTTCCGATACATTTATTCGCGAAACTAAGTAATTTACGAGCATTACATTTACGAAGTAATCTCCTTACGCGTATACCAAATAACGCTGGATTATATTTACCGAATTTACGAGAATTAGATCTTGAAGAAAACAAAATAAATATGATTACATCAGCAGATTTCACTGGTTATTCAGATGTACGTACTTTATATCTGCAGGTAAATAAAATAGAGTCATTGCCTGAACGAACATTTCAGAAACTTATTGAATTACGGTATTTATATCTGGAAAGTAACTTCATCAAACAAATACGAAAGAATTCATTCGCTGGCCTTCATAAGTTACTTTACTTAAGTTTGGCACAAAACGATATTGAAACAATCGAGGAAAAAAGTTTTGATGATTGCAAGGATATCGAGCAAATATTTTTTAACAGTAATAAATTAAAAATGGTACCCAATGCTCTGTTTGTGATGTCACGTCATATTAATCAGATAGATTTTTCTACAAACGAAATACTGAATATATCAGAGCATGCTTTTTCAAATATGTCAAACATAGTAATGGTAGATATAGTCTTAAATAGTAACGCTATACGATTTATACCGAGTTCATCATTTAAACTATCAAGGCGTTTAACCATAGGATTAACAGGAAACGTTATTCATTGTGATTGCCAACTATTATCAAATTTTCATCAATTGGTTGACAATGATCGTGATATAATAGTTACGGGAGCATATTGCGCATCACCAATATCAATACAAAATCAAGATGTCTCCTATGTAAATATGTCCGCACTCAGTTGTGATCTATGTCAAGCATATATTTGTCGTAACAATGGAACATGCGTGACCAAAACAAGTGTTGTAAATACACGGTATTCATATGCAGAATGCTTATGTACGGACAGATTTGAAGGACAGTTTTGTGGACATATAAAACCATTCATACCTACAACTATTTCTTTATTAACACCTTGCAAAAATCACGGTTGCCGAAACAAAGCTGAGTGTATTGTTGTTAGTAAAAGCAAATACAAATGTAATTGTCGGTCACGTTATACTGGTAAATTATGTGAAACGTATAATTCGGATGATGGGAAGGAATCATCTACAACTTTATCAACTTGGATAGCAATAGGTGTTTCTATACTTGTTTTAATAATAGCAATATGCTTAACTGTCTGTTTATGTAGAAGGAAACGCAAACAAAAGAAATGCATGGTGGAGGAAAATCGAATCCTTGAAGAGAAACTGCAAGAGGAAAATAGTGACCTTAGCGAATTTGGTACAACGCTCTAAAGTGTTTATCATTATGAACTTCATCATAGAGGAGAAAATTACAGAAGTATGATTGGTTGTTCGTACCAAGGAAACCAATCCATTGTAAGCTCGCTGATATGGCACCCTTCTGTGCAGAGGTGTTCTAGTGAAATTGAGCCTTGATACTGATTAATTTATATTGCTGGAAACTTAGTATATGTAAATATATCATGATCAAAAAACGCCACATTGACGGCTTTGACGCCCTTTGGCGTTCTTTAAACGCTAATTCAACGTAATTTGATAATGATGCCTGCTTTTGGACGAATGATACAGGTTGGAAAATTTTGATAAACACAGCTGGTCTCAATAATCTAGTTCAAACTTATTCTCTTCTAGTTTAATGCAGTTAACTAGAGATCTGGTACCCAGTGAGCATAGACTTATTCGTTGTAAAGACGCTAAAACAATGTTTTCACCACGCGGTTCTAGCTTCTTTGCTGCGGACTTTGAACAATTCTTTGCCAATTGGGTAACGATGTATCACCATTTTGAAAAACTCTTGAGTATGAGGAAAAGTAAGGTTTAACACTTTTCTGCTGGTCCCCCGTATTTGAAATACTGCAGCAATCATTCTTTACTTCTTTTTTATACCTTCGGAGGGAAAATCTTTTTAAAAACAGGGGGTTTTGACGGGTAGAAAAGAGTTAAATATGAACCTATTGAAATTATAAACAGTAGAGAAAACATGCATAGTGGAAAGAAAATTGTTCAAAGTCCGCAGAAAAGACGCTAGAAAAACGTTGAAAACGTTGTTATAACGTCTTAATTGGGGACTTTGAACAGGTTTTTGCTCACTAGAATTTCAACACTCACAGCATGTAAGTATACAGAATATGATCCCGCTCCGCGAGATATCCGTTTTTTTATTTTAGTTTTTTTTAAAACCAAGGCCTGGTATTCCTGCTAATTGGCAATTAAAAATGAAAAACATCGTTTCTTTGTCATTAGCGACATGAAATCGTGTTTGCGATTAAGAAATCTAGTGTTGATAACATTGACATGCTGTCAAAGATTGGAAATTGCGTCCGGAAAAGGATAATGAGTGGATATTGACCTTAAAAGTGAATCCCCTAGTTAAGTTGAAGTTCCACATTACAACATAAAGGCGGATTTCCATTACACGAATTTGTTCGCACGAAATCTAAATGAAGCCATTATTAGTGACGCCGCTTTCAACCAATGTAATGACTTAATTTAGAATTCGCGCGAACAAATTTGCCTAGTGGAAATCCTCCATAACATAACTTCAACTTTAAATATAACTGCCAGACATCACCTGTGAGGAGTATTCTAAGCTTAAATTTGTACTAAAACATACTCCTCTCCTACTCCTATACTCTTCTCAGGCTTAAGACTTATAGTGGGCAAAATACTTGTTCAAAGTCCGCAGTAAAAACGATAGAACAACGTTGTTCTAACATCTTTGCGGCGGATTTTGAACAAGTCAAGGATCTCCCAATGGTTTGCTTTCTTCGTACCTAAGAAGCCAATCAATTGCAAGCTCATTCACATAGCAACCTCTGTGTACTTTAGTAACACAAGATCGTGCTGGCGAATATTTGAATTCTATTTTTTTGTTATAAAAGGTTAAACATAACTTTGCAGAATTGTTTTGCGTTTCTAAATGTTATTTTAATGTTTGGTCAGTTTTGCTAAAAAAAAAATCATCTGCGAAGGAGTATGTTATATCAACGATCTTGCAAAAGATTAGGTTCCTCCTTTAGAAGGACTCAATCAATTAAAAGATGGCTGATTCAGAACTACTTCACTATTATTAATATCTAGGCGAATAACATTTCCCATATGGAATCCATGGTCAAAACAACGTGGAAAAACATTAAAATTAGATCGTCGTTTGACCACGGTGTATTGATAATCCAGTGGGCAAGAACTTGTTCAAAGTCCGCAGTACATATGCCAGAACAACGTCATTCGACGTTGTTATAGCGTCTTTACTGCGGACTTTGAACAAGTTTTTGCCCACTGGTAAGATTTTAAACTGTATATATATTATTAAATTATATATTTAAATATTCTATGTCGGAACGTGACGTCTGATTAGACGTCAATTAGACGTCATTTTAACGTCTAGAATATGATTAGACATTACGTACTCATTGGATAGAAGGATAGAAACGTTTTTAAAAATGTGTTCTTTTTTGAATACCCGAAGACCGGGGGTTAAAAACTTGTTCAAAGTCCGCAGTAAAGATGCTAGAACGACGTTGAAGATGTAGTTCCATCGTTTTTACTGCAGACTTCGAACAAGCCCGCTGAAACCCATCGCAGAATTTTTGACCATAGTACCAAAGAAAGAAAATAATTGCATTATCATTGACATAAGCGTAAAAATAAATAAATAAATAAATAAATAAATAAAAAACGTAGTGATATTTTCACAGCAGATAGATTCTTACTACGGCGTATTCACTGGGTTGTGAACGGTACAAGTCACTTACAGATTTTTGTTAAATATCAGCCAACTATAAAGTCCATATATGAAAGTTTATCTTCTATGTAAAATTTGCTGAAAACTTCGTTACATAAAGATTAATATTGTTGGAGAGTTCACTGTGTGGCAGCAATCATGTTTTGCCAAACATATGTATATGAAAGTTGTCATATGAAAGATGTCAAACATATGTATATGAAATATTTTCAAAGCATGGCCTAAAAAGATGACTATGTACCTTTAGCTAAGTAAGGAATTTAACATCTGCCGTCACGATGTCGTGATGTAGCGACGTAGTTTTGACGTTGTTTCTAAGTTGTTCCAACGTCATGTACCTGCGGCGATTTTAAGACATATTGAAAGGTTTTAACTCTTCATTAGTATGGAGCGGTACCCCTGAATTTTTAAATTTCGCCTCCTGAATCTTCCTTCATTAGTATGGTGTTGACTCCCTAAATCTTTAAATTTTGCTGTGAAAGTAACATAACAAAAATTATTATTCAGGAGGTTATTTTTTCACATACTTTTGAAATCTACATCGTACTTTTGTGACTTTTTGCCCCCTGAATCTTCTAACCCCTTTCCATGGTTTAACAAATTTCCGGGGGTACCCCACCATATTAACGAAGGGTTGAAGACGCTAGAACAGCGTTGAAAACGTTGCTTTAGCGTCTTTATTGTGGACTTTGAACAAGTTACTAGGAAGGATGTCTACAAGATATAATTTGATTAACTCTTGATTTGATTAACTCTATTTTATTAAATTTTAATTACAGAAACAATCTGTTTAATAGCCTATAGACATGTTTCTCCTTTTATAATGACGAAAGCTCAGATAAAAGATCAACAGATCGATCGTTTTTCTAATCACCGAAGATATGGAATATTTATCCATCTTTTACCCATCTATGGTATAATCCGCAAAAACTTGTTGTCAGCAGTAAAAACAAAGGACATTGTTCTAACATCTTTACTGCGAACTTTGAATAAGTTTTTGCTCATTGGGATTAACCTATCAACCTTTCTCTTCAACATTCAAATTAAGCCCCAAATACACTCTGGATAAGGTATTTAGTATCTTGTAAAGACTTGCATCACGTGTTTAACAGATAATTCAGTTACTGTTACCCAGTGATCAAAAGCATGTTCAAAGTCCAATAAAAGAAAGTCTAAAAATTCTAAACAGGTTTTTAAAAGTATTAAAATGTAACAAATTACCCTTTGCAAATTACAGGCATCAATATTATCTGTAATGTTAACAAGAAAAACAGAAGTTATCTAAGGAATTTACAAATTACGGTATCACTACTTTTTATCCGATAATTACGCTGGTTTGTTTGTGCCATGCATAATTTTATTTAAAATTTCACTTATAAGTATGACTTATAGTTGTAAGTATGTAAGTATGACTTATAGTTACAAGTATGACTTATAGTTGTAAGTGTGTCTTATAGTTACAAGTGCGACTTATAGTTATAAGTGGGACTTATTAAGTCCCACCTATAGTAATAAGTCATACTTATAACGTTAAAATTTAAATTAAACTATGATGGCACAAACAAGGCACCATAGGTAATAATGTAAATAAATGTTTATGCGCTATCTTATCAACTAAAGAAGGCAGATAATATTGATTGGGTACATGTCATTTTATGTATCCTACAATACTGGCCAAATATACTGTGGACAAAGTGAAATATTTGCAAAAAATCGAAATTTCAACATGGAAAAAAAGTCTATAATTTTGATTAGCAAGACGAACGGCGCGAAAATCCGAATAAGTTCCAAAAGTCTGGGTACTAGGCTGCTAGAAGCAACAAAATTTGTCGAGTTTGCAAAAATTCCTAAGTCCTAAGTCCTAAGTCCTAAGTCCTAAGTCCTAAGTCCTAAGTCCTAAGTCCTAAGTCCTAAGTCCTAAGATAAATCTCTGAGATAAATCTCAGGGGACTTGCTGTGGTCGTATTCCGCGTTTTAGTTTTGCTTGTGGCGTGTATTACTTGTCGAAATTTGAAAAGAGTCTCTATATTAATGTCTAAGATTGTAGTGTACCTTTGATTTTTATACAATTGGTAATTTCCAAGTTATGGTTTTAGATCCCAAAAATGTAAAAAGCCTAAAAATGAGAACAACACCCTAGTTATCATTCTCTTTTTATTACATCCAATCATCCAGGTGATTTTGGTTAAAATGGTCAAATTTTAGTACAATAAACATGGTGGTTCTATTTATATAAAATGCAAAAACCTAGAAATGGGCAAAACTAATATGCAAGGGAAGACAATGATCTTGCAATTGATTGATTAATTGCAAGCTCGTTGTCATGGATACTCTACAAAATGATCTTAATTAATAAAAAATATTCTACAAAATGATCTTAATTATCATTGTTATTCTTATCTTTGAAATATGTTGTTTACTGTGTGACAATATGCTATGATAAGATGAATAATGTTACGTGCCAAAGTTTTAACAACCCTACTGCGCAAAAACTTGTTCAAAGTCTGCAGTAAAGTCGCTAGAACAATTTTTTCATACAAATCTTCCTTTAAAAATAATATTTAAGGGGGTTGTTCTAGCAAAATATCAATATGCGTATAAACGAACATCCCTTTTGAGAAAAAAATATTCATTTGTTTTCTGCATAGATACATTACAAGGGATACTTTTATTGGCTAATATTCAAGGTCTCAAAGAGTGAATAGTAAAAAATGGTGTATTTATGATCTTACACCTCGATTCAATATGATGCTTTAAAGTTAACAAAATAGAGACTCTATAAAAAACATTTTTATTTTTAATATCAAGTATCAGTGGATCTACGCATCCTTTCTCCGTAAACCATAACACTTTTTAAAAGTACTTTTCGAGTTACCGTATCTCCTCTTTTTAGCTCCCGCCCGGAGCATTAATTTCGATCCTTTAAATGTGAGTATCTCAAGATGGGTACATTATATCATATTAATGTTTTCGTTCTTTCAGAAAAACTATTGCAACAAATTCCTTCCATAAATCGACTTTGGTTGAGTTTTCTATAATATATTTCATATTTCATATATCGATACAAAAGTTATTTCTTTATCAACAAAAAGCCGAACAATTCTGTACCGCGTTTTCATAAGAATTTATCGAAAGTATCAATATGTAGCTATTTTAACAATATCTTGCGTTTTTATGAAAAAAAAGTCTAACAGTTCTAAAAATTAGAGAATTTTCGTTCTATCCCGCGTTTACATAAGAATTTAATAAAAATATCAAATGTAGCTATTTTAAAAAATATCGTGCGTTTTTTACAAAAAAGTATAAAAACATTAAAAAGCAGAGATTTTTAGTTCTGTCCCGCGTTTTCATAAGAATATTAAAAAAGTATCAAATTGTAGCTATTTAAAAATTATCTTTTGTTTTTACAAAAAAAACCTCTAAAACTCTAAAAAGTAGAGAGTTTTGGTTCTGTCTCGAGTTTTCAAAGGAATTTTTAAAAAGTAGCAAAATGTTGATATATTAAAAATATCTTGCATTTTTATAAAAAATAGTCTAAAAGCTCTAAAAAGTAGAGAATTTTGGTTCTGTCCCACGTTTTCACAAAAAATTTCAAAAAGTATCAAATTGTAACTATTTTAAAATTGTCCTGTTTATTTTACAAATAAAATCTAAAATCTCTACAAAAGTAGAGAAATTTGGTTCTGTCCAGCGTTTTCATAATAATTTTTAAAATGTATCAAAGTGTAGCTATTAAAAGATATCTTGTGTTTTTATTACGAAAAGTCTAAAAACTCAAAAAAGAAGATTTTTTGTTTTTCTAAGAATTTTTAAAAAGTATCAACTTGTAGCTACTTTAAAGGAACTCAGAAGCAATCCTGTCACATAGGTTTGGTGAAATGAGCGGTGGAATAATTTTTTAAATTCTAATTTTTTCAAACTATGAAGTTTTTTAACAACGTAACTAAAGCTGGATTTCCATTAGCGGAAAATTCCGCGCGGAATGCAAATGAAGACATTCCATTGGTAGAAATTGACGTGT
>JAULBZ010001856.1:0-20450 GCA_032360805.1 Neoturris breviconis
CCCCCCCCCCCCCAAGCAAACCCTTCACACTGGAAAATTAACTCCCCCTCCGGCAAATAAAAACCATTGTCCCCCATTAACACCACTGATGGGAGAAACTTTTCCTTTAAGCACGATCACCACAGATGAAGCAGGTGTCGATGTTGCAGCTAGAGGATTCTGGGCAGATGGCATTTTTCAACGTAAGAGTTTTCAACCCAACAGCCAAATCTTGTTTGAGCTCAGATTTATCTACTGCGCACAAAACCAATGAACAAGCTAAAAAGAGGTTATATAACAACGAGTATTATCTATTGATCAAGGATCATTTACGCCGCTTGTATTCTCCTGTTATGGAGGAATGAGTAAGGAATGCAAAGCATTCTACAGACGAATCACAGGACGTATATCTGAAAAAAGAAATATAAATAGTGTTGCTGTGAATTGGCTCAAGACGAGAATAAACTTTCACCTAATTCGCTCATGCTTGCTATGTTTATGTGGTTCTCGTTCACCGTTTGCCAAGTTAGAATCAATGAATGAAGTCGACTTAAATCTTGTCAATACCGAATCTAAGTTGCATGTAACAGTAGATTAAGTTACATACATCTTTGAACGAGCTGCATTATTTATTATTATACTATACTATGATATTTTTTCCTTTCTTTTTCATAAAAAGAAGAAAAAAAAACGATATTGCGATATAGTATACTTTCTATGATTGTTAAGCAGCGGCCTTTCAAACTATAAACAGGAATTTACTTTCTAACATTTCCCCCCATAGTGGCAACCAACCTCTGACACCCTAACAAATCTGTCCCACTGGAAAATTAACCACCCCCTATTGTAATATATGGGAAAACACAGATCTTACAACAAGAGTCATGGTAATATCAGTTGACACATACGTGTATATACATGGGGAAAAATATAATATTGACTGATGTTCGCAATTTATGCTGCTCTATATTACCATTCCTCCAAGGAAATGTATCCACCAAAAAATAAATCCCCCTCCTCCCTTGCAGACTACAATCAGTTAAATGATCTTACATTAAAGGACACATACCATAACCCAATGCTCAATAATAGAAAGATTATTGGCAAAGTGAAAAGAGCAAAATATTTCATCAAAATGGATATGGACGGTGAATATTGGGAGAGAAAAGATACAGACAAAGAAAAGATACAGCACAAAAATTATGGAAAAGTGTGTCAATGCATATGGTCTTTGCAACAGTCAGCCTCTTATCAGCAAATAATTAATCAGACATTGCAAAAACTTTGCCAAGGTTGATGTGTGCCAGTATACAACATCACTCGAAATTATGCTTGCAAAAATCTGGAATAAATTTGACCTTTTAAGGGTGCATTTGATTCAGAAATTTTCCAGGATATTTTCAGTCAATTTGACTGAATATATACTGAAACATCTCTCCTCCACATTGATGACCGGCAGTTATTTTAAAACCTGTCTTACAGCATTATGTTTATTTTTTTCTTTCAGTCTTCTATCTAACCAAACAAACTTGTTGTTTGCACCTTTCCAAAGCGCAGGATGTAATTTCTCTTCAGGTACAAATTGACCTATAGAAAAACGTAAGTAAAGTAAATGATCTAGCAATTAATTGGTTCCTTTAACAAAGAAACCAATTAAATGCAAGTTGGTTGATTTGAAATACGAAGGCAGTCAAAATAAGAGTGAATAATCACTGCGAGGGAGTGATTATTGAGCATAACTTTAGGCTAATTCCTGCAGCTATGCTAAAAAATCCCTCCACTCCAGTGATTATTTGCGTTTATTTAGAAAACTGAAATTAGGAAAATATTGCCTCAAGCCGATAATACAACCTAGTGTTCGAAATAAGAGTAAATAATCACTGTGGAGGAGTGATTTTTGAGCATTGAGTCAGGCTAGAGGGCAATGCTAAAAATTCCTCCTCCACAATGATTATTTACTTTTATTTTGAACACTGCAATCTAACTATTGCAATTACTTACATTTTAACAACTTATCAAACATTAAATAATTATTCATAGCATCAGCAGCAATCTTTGCAACTTCTTCTGAAGCAAATTGAACATATCCATAACCTTTGTATCCGCCTGTCTAAAAAGTTATTTTATGGCGAGTTAGTGGTAAAAATAAGAATAAATAATCACTGTGGAGGGGGGATTTTGAAGCAGTGCTCAAAAAAATATTCCTTCACAGTGACTATTTCTTTAAAAAAGTTGACACCGAGTTAATTTCTACAGTAAAAAATTCAATATTAAATCAAAGGTATGGTATATAAAGTAGCCCACTAAACCAAGTGAAAGTTGAACTTAAGCACATAAATATGATTTTACACTTATATCTAATATATATATAATATCTAAAAGGTGGTTGTCATCATCTGTTTTAATAAATAAAGACTATTGATTACAATTTTTTTTACAATTAATTATTTTATTAAAAAATTGTGAATTGTATATTGTCATTATATTTCTAATTAACATTGGGAGTAATTAATAATGTCATAAAAACGAACTAATACTCATGATAGTAATTAATATTTTATGACCCTAAAGTGGATAACATTAACATTTATTTCAAATAAATATCCCAAAATATTCCCAAAATCAAAATAGAGACTTCAATTCTTGAAATTTTAAAAAATTATTTTTACAAAAAATATCCCTTATTATAATCTCAAAACATTTTAAGTTCCCACTTTTGAAAAAATCTATTTTTCACTGATACTACTCGGTTCCAGATTGGTGGATGAAATCAAAATTAGAATTTGGCCAGCGGTCTGGTAATATTGTCTAGAATGACATAACCAAATTTCAGGATAATACCATGCTTTTTCGGTCAATTGACCGAATATACAATTTGGACCCTTTTTGCCCAAAACTCGGGACCGAGTGAACAAAATCGAAACATTTTTCGTTTTTTTGAGTCCTTCTAAAATATCTTCACGAATGCTGGTACCAAATTTCAAAATGCTAGCACTTCAGGAACATGGTCTATCAAGAAAAGTGAAAAATATAAACAAATAATTTGGGATTAATAAGGTGCAGTAAGTGTTATTCTTGGATATTTTTATCATTTTATTTAGAGGTTTTATTTATGGAATTGGATATAAGTATTTTCAGTGTACAATCAACTAAAATACAATGATTATTGATCAATACAAAAAATGCGTACCTTTTTACTCCTCGCAAGTCTAACTTTATTTACTATCCCAAACTGTGAAAAATAATCACGGATTTGATTTTCATAAAAGCCACGAGGAATGTGACCAATGTAGATTGTACCACATGTCAGTTGATCTTCTGGCTATAAAGTATAAAACATTTTGAAAATGAATCACCTAATACTATGGTATAACATATGTGTGATTCTCAAAAAGTATTACATGATAGCAGATAGAGGATAAAAACTTTATATCAATGAAAGCAGGGCTTAGAAATTATTAGTCAGAGTTTTTCTATGCTTGATAAACTATATGTGTATGATCACAAAAACTACCACAAGAAAACACTGCACAGTGCTTTTCGTGGGTGGAATTGTGTGATAGGTTTTTATGTGAAATAAAGCTAACCACATCTACATACTCATATTTAATCTACATTTCCCTTTCTTATGCCAAAACTAAAGTACTGTATACTTTTCTTTACTAACACCACAACCTCGTTTTTTTTAATTCCGTCCATAACCAGTACTTGACTACTATATGTACCACTGGTCAACCTTCTTCTAAAATCAACATAGTTGTGAACATAGTTTAATGAAACTGGATCGATTCTCTAATCCTTTTCTTCTCCCTTTTTTATCTATTTGATATTTCTTATACAAAGAAACCAATAAACAGTTTGAGGAAACCAAACACGATATCTATAAAGAAACTACATACAAGGCAAGTTTGAAAACTATGTATATCAAATGACCGAAAGGATAACAGGTGTAGAAAAGATATAATTCTGACAGAAGTACGATCTTGAACGAAGTCAAACCAAGTGCCAGGAAGATTATCGTTTTACCGAGCCGTAGAAAATATACGTATACATACAGCACCATGGTATATATGTATATATACAGGGATATACAGGGCATAAATTAAGGTGTCACACTTCCGTATTTTGTGAACCATTTTTCCAGTATTGTTAAAACATTTCTTGTTTTTACTGTTCAGATTAGCAAAAATTCCCATTGCTTTCTAACAATTAACATCATATGTATACTGTTTGTATATGTATAGAATATATACATACTATGTATAGAATACACACTATATAGAGCCCCTTTGTCACCGATACTCAGTCCAAAATGACAAAATCAGAAAATAAACCTTGTATAATTTGTGCCAATACCAAAATAGTAGCACAAGTTACTTAAACAGTTTAAAGATGATATCTCATACTATGTATTTCTTTAAAATATATTTAAAATAGTAATTATGCCGTGATAAAATGATCTTCTGTTTAGCGTAAAACACGCGCATGCTTGCTTTTTGTACTCCACGTAACGATTTTTTTAACTTTTTGCTGCATGAAGCTATTTTACTTCTAGTTCTTTTCTCTCATTCTTTCTTCATTTGAAGTGTGCGCGTGATATACAGTATTTAAAAAACATCAATTAATTAACGTGACTATCAAGAAACAAAGTGACATCAATTTCACTCTTCTTTGCTGATGTTTAAATAATTAAACTTTAATAACTTTCACGTGTATAATAATTGTACTGAAGGAGTGACAAAGCGACGTCTACGAATAAAAAACAAGAGCACTTTTAAAAACAACACAAGTAAAATATGAACTTCATAATAATAGTAATTGGATAAGCTCCTGTGCCCACTGGGTAATGCTTGCGGCATAAAACTTGGTACACACTTATACAACAACTCAATACAAAAACTTTGGAACATATTTTTTGATTCAATGACATCATTGGCACCTGCTATGACGTCGTCAATAATATCAGATTTTTTGGTCCGCAGAATGCTGTAAAATGACAATGGCCTATTATCTGCAAATTAATAACGTAAATGGTATAAAATTTGGTACACTTATAAAACAACTTAATACAAAGACTTTTGCATAAGAAATTTGAGTTACTGACGTCACTGGTACCCACTATAAAATATACAATTGGTCTGTAATTATCAAAAGATTCATATATTTCACATGTTCTTTCCATAAATAACATTAGATAGCCTTGCAACACAGTCTGTTTTAACAAAAATATTATTTTTTAAAAAATTGCCCCCTGTTCAAAAATAAGCAAAAAAAGCCAAAAAGTTTTTGAGTTTATTTGCAGCCTCAAAAAATGGGCATGGTTTGGACGGCTAACACCCTTTTTGCAAACACTGTCAAATTTAAGGGCATATAGATTGCCCAACAAAAAGTTAGTAAAAAAACCCCGGAGGTTACGTTGTAATCCTTTTCAGAACCCATTGGTTCCGTGGCACACTGACAGCTATTTCGGTTTCCTAAATAATATTTAGGTTCCCTGTTTTTTCGTTACGGTAACGCTAGATTCCGTATTTGAGTTCCATTATTTCGTTTCCGTATTTTTATAATTGTGTCCACTGTATTACTTTAAACTTGAAGTATGAGGTTGGTTAGTTCGCTTTAAGCAATCATCTTCTTCTGTTCAATATGGCTGAATATATTTTATGTGTTTATGTATACGTATAACCGAAGCAAAAAATATTTTCTCAAATTGCACCTGTAGCTAGTTCCAGGCACCTTTATATTATTGCTGACATTTTGTATTATTCGAGGGGGGCGCTTATTCAATCGACAAAACTAAGGTATTTAAATTTTTTCCAGGATAATAGAATAAACACCACAATGATATGCTCGTATTATACTGTTTCTTCTTTTCTTAATCAATATCTACATCTTAACTCATTGTCTGTATAAATCACTATAACTGAAAACACAAAGAGGCCTGGAACTAGCTTTTTGAAAAAGATATTAAAAGATATAATTTATGAGAACCTACATAAATGGAAAATTTTCTACCCCAATAAGCATTACTTGGGAAGATATTAACAATAAAGTAGCTTACCATATAAGGACTACAAAACTATGATGTCATAATTCATGCATAAATTAACCGAAATTGCTTTCTTCAAAAACCTTAAAAATGCAATATCTTGAGAACCGATTAAGATTTTTACATGAAATAAAAAGCAATGTTATTTATTTTTCAAGCTCTTCAATATGAAACCAACTTGTATTTTTACCTTGGGTTCCCTTTAGTAAGGCAACTAAATATCCCTAAGATACCAAAACACTACATCTAGAACCTATAAAGTACCGAAACAAACCCTACAGAATTCCCTCTTAATGTTTTTTCAGAGAATTAAAAAAAAAAATCATTGAAAAATTGGGACTGTTCTAGAACCTTTATACAAAACATGCAAATAACATCTGGAAGGAGGGAATAACGTTTTATCCCTACCTTCGACGTATTTCTGTGAGCAATACAAATAAACACCTTCACGTCTTGCCGCCATTTTAAATTTCTCGGTCTCCCTTATCTTTTTCTTGCTACTATCACCTGCAAAAAATATCCAGGCAAACAGGGCACATAAATACGCCACAGGTGCAAAAATAGCGCAGCAGGCAGGATTTTTTACTTTTTGCCTTTGTGGACACTATTTTAATGGGAATTGAATAAAAAACAAATGGAAACAGAAGATTATGATGCGCCGTATATGAGACTGTTTGGTTATTGTCTGGATTTTCAAAATCAGCGCCGCTAGGCCAGTTTTAAAAATCTTGTTCATTGTAAACCGGGCTAAATTTATGGCGGCAATTTTCATTTGTCATCATTATTCCCGTTGCGCACTACTCCCAAATGCTTGCGAAAGACTATTAAAACGGAAACGCTAAAATGGTCAAACAATAGTGTAAATAAAAACAATTATATACTGTAGGTAGTAGAAAGTCTTGGTAAGTAAGTCCATAATAGACATAACAGTATCTTTTGACAGGATAACAGTTTACTTATGATAATATTCTACTTGTCGCGCTGTGACAAGCATTGATGTGATGGGATCGAAAAACTAACTACGGTTTATCCGAAACTTTCCGGGCCGCAATTAGAAATTTAATTAGAAAAAAGTCACGGAAAATTTTGGAGAGTCGCGGTAATATTCCGGGACTTTCCGAGGCGTTGTTGGCACCCTCGTCGTGGACCTCGTGGTTTAAATGAAGTGTTTTCTTCTGGAATTCGTTTATCATTCCTTCCAGATCAACATTGGTAACTATCTCCATGATGTGATTTCAATAACAGCAAGATAGAAAGCAGGCACAAAGACTTACTGTTGCTGGTTCCCAAACCTCGTCAACACCAACCGCACAACAGACTCCTTTTTTCCCGGTTATAGCAAATCCAATTTAAAGAGCCGGGAATTCAACATAGAGAACCGGGAACTTATTCCCGGCTCTTTAGCCATCCAGAACTGGGATATTTTCCCGGCTCTTAGACACTGCGAAAAAGAAAAACGACGAAAAATGCAACAAAAAGAGTCAAAAATATGAAAATTATATTTCCACCAGGTACAGTACAGATTAGCAGTAGCTAAGCATTAATACTAGTATTATTAACGTACGTCTATTTCTTCAACTCTTTTTGTGAATTCTTTCTGTTTTTCTACGGCCAATGCAATATTTTCGTCTACTGATTCTACCACACGTTTTTTTGTCTGCTCCATTTTTGTCGCCATTTTATTTCGAAGGATTGTCGGCACACGGTAGTTTGACATACAGGCGGCAAGTTTATCCCGATTAAAAAAATAAGTACCGTATTTCCTGCGAAAAGCGCCCTGGGCGCAACTTCGTTCCCATTTCCCAGGCTTCTTGCCTTAAAATAGCTATTCTGTGTTCGAAAAGGCAAGAAGCCCTAGGAACTAGGTTGCCCTGGGCGCTTTTTTTTTTTCGAATTGGGGTGGGCGCTTATTAGAGGGAGGCGAGTATTTTAAAATTTGGAAACTAGAGTGGGCGCTTATTGGAAATCCAAAGAAACTCATACAACACAAATCCAAACAACTTGATTTTCAAATAATTTCGACATCTTCGTCCCTGAATCTTCATCCATCTCGTTTGTTATTCTTCGATATATTTTTTTTTTCAAAATAGGCAGCGTTTTCTGGCATACCGGAAAACCGGGAGTGAGGAGGGAGGAGGGCAAGTTTTTTATTAATAATATTTATGGTATTTTTTATGGTAATTTTTTAGCAAACGGCTTCTCCTAGAATTTTTTAAAACTGAGCCTTATTTATTATTGTCAAGCATTGCCTGACAAACGATTCTTCCATTACAGCACTACCTAACATACAATAGACATAATAAACTATCACTGTGGATAAGGGATTTTTGAGCATAGCTTCAGGCTTTATAAATTTTATTCATTAGAATCTTATTAGTTTAGTGGTCGACTAAAGGGGGTTTTTTTTGACCGCATATCGACAAACTCAAGACCTAAAGTAAATTTACAGCTATATTTTGATCATACTGTTCTTCGATTTACAGATCTGCTATAATGAATGGGTTCGCAATTTCAACAGCATCGGATATTCATGATAATTTTTAATCGGTAAAAACCGGCTAAATTTTGAGTTATTATTGACTTTTTTAGTCGATAAAAAGTGACCAAATTTTGGGTTATTGACTAAAGTTTTTACCGCCTAAACTTTACTCCGACCAATTTTTTGTCCGACTTTTTTTTACCGACAAGGTATACTATAAAGCTGATTACGGGTCGGGTCCTTCCTTCAAAAATTGGAAAGTAGTCCTGCGAACGAGGTTGAACCTTTACTGTCAAAATATCAACGTCTGTCTTCACTGAGAATGTTTAATTACTTCATTATTTGGACGAAGAAGGCAAAAATACATTTAGGAATTTAAATGATAATACAAATCATCTATGGAGGAGAATATGATTGAATCAACTTGTATTTAATTGGTTCTTTGTATCGAATAAGCTAATCGCATTGCAACTTCGCTGATATAACACTCTTCTTCACACTGTATTAATGTCGACTTGAAAAATAACATTTGAAATTTAATTTAAGAAATATTTATTACATAACAACAAAACAGAACGTACATCATGAAAATCGTCTCCAGCGACTTTTATCAACTTCTATTTATCTACTACGCTTTCTCTAAATAATTGGGGTGAAAATCAAGCTCGTCCCCAGCCCCTTTTGATTTTTTTTTATATTCCTCGTCCGAGGAAAATAAAAAAAAGTCAAAAGGGGCTGGGGACGAGCTTGGGTGAAAATAAGTCGCATCTGTGAAGGATGTTATATTAACAAACATGTAATTGATTGGTTTCCTCTTTTACGAAGAAATCAATAGGCCTATTTACAAATACATGAAAACGAGGTGTTGACTGCTCAAAGTAGAACTTTTTGCAATGCAATAACTTCCTTTGTGTGCAGTGCCCTGCATGTATCTGTGAATAGGTCTACTGATTTCTTCGTAAAAGAAGAAACTAATCAACTACAAGATTGTTTATCCTTTTACGTAGATGTTGCTTATCTTGGTCCATGATAGTATACCTACACCTATTTTATTAACAAGGAGGGAATTTGGTTGAAGGATTAGGGCTTCTCACATATTTTATTCATATTTCAAAGAAGCCCTGTGAACGAGGTTGGTATATTCCAAATATCGGAACTAAGAATCTTTAAGTTCTTGAATTATCTAATTAGCGCCCACGTCCATGTTAACGCCCCGTTCCAATTGACACCCCTCTAAAAACAAAAATTAACTAACACTCTGTCTTTAAACGCCCCATTATAACTAATGTCCATCCGAAAATAATTAATTAACTAGATCATTTACGATATTGTAAATAATTTGTCCCGCCATAATCATTTGAGTCAGTATTAGCTACTTGCTAAAATATACGAACACTTAAAAGGTTCCACAGGGTGAAAGACTGATGAATACGGACCCGCATAGCTCCGCATCTTCGTTTTCAGGGTTTCTATACGCTTTTTGAAGGGAGGACGGCGTCCTCTCCTCAAAAAAGCGGAAAGAAGTTCTGGGAACGAGGTTGTTAGCTCCGCATATGAACTGTGTTCTAGTTCTATCCATAGGTAATAATATCTGAAGCTGTGATCAAACGTCTTTTCCTTCCAGTCTATTTGTTTTCTATGCTATTCTACAAATTCCATGCTGCCCGTGCCTGCACATTAGGCATGCTTATAAAAGATATGCTTATAAAATAGGTGTATAGTTTGTTGTTCAACACGGAGTTTGTTCTCTTTTGCTATGTATATTATATCAATAGACTTCAGAGTAGCTTAAAACCAACCTCATCCTGGGGCTTCCTGACGTTTCTCCGTATTATTTAGAAATAAAAGGCAAGAAGCCCAGGGAACGAGGTTGGCTTAACACTTATTACTAATAGCTTTATAATTTTTTACAAAAATATCAATATGTCTATTACAAATATGCGATTCATTCAAAATGCATTTTCTTCACAACTTAAAAAAATTATGTAAAAATATATAATAAATTTAATCTGAGTTTTAATGTCATGATTTAGCGCCCTCTTCAAAATTTAACGCCCTTTCTATATATTAACTTCGTGTTACGACAAGCTCAGTTTTATTCCTAAGTATAAAGGTTTGTGAGTATCAAGAATTTTCGCCGCTTGGCTTCTTCTCTCTTGGCGACCAATAGAGAAGCCCAGGGGAAGATGGTTGAACCTTCTGGTTCCTTTCTTTACAGATAGCTTATTTCGGACAAAATTTGAAGAACAAAAACACGTCTCGATTAAACTCTATTAAGATGTGGCCTAAATCAACAAAGATATGAGATCTGGATACTAAATCAGACATTTACATTATATAAAATATGTTGTGACGTAATATTTGATCACGTGAATTATCTAAAACTATATTGCAAAAAAAACGTAAAAAAATATTTTTATAACTAAAATTTCTTTATTAATATTACAATCCTAATATATATATTATATTTCGCTCGCTATATCATTAAACATCAACAAAGAGCTTCTCTACCAACTTCACCACTAGTGAATACGGAGCCGTTCAAGCCCGTGTTCGGACTGTGGCAATGCACAATCCTAATATGAAAGTACATGAGCTTAAAACAACTGTTATCACTGTTGAGGAGATTATTCAGAATCTCTCCTCCACGGTGATGAGCGGCAGTTATTTTAACCCTGGGGTATTCAGTGGTTTTTCACCCTATCCAGGTCACAAATTTCCTTTAACCTTTTTGGTAGGTCTAAAGAAACAAAACTTCAACAAAAACGACAATGCACAGATAAACATGTTATGTCAACGAGCTTGCAATAGATTGGTTTATTCGGTACGAAGAAACCAATCCATTGCAAGATTTTTGACTCAGTACTCTTCTCCGTAAACTCTATTTTTAAGAGCAAGTAGTACAGAAATGGTTAAACTGGTCAAAATTCAATATCGTCTCAGCTTGCTTATCTGTATTCGTAAGGAATCTTTGAGAATAAAAGAATAGTCACGTGACAATGAACTTACCCTGTGGGCAAAAACTTGTTCAAAGTCCGAAGTAAAGACGTTCCTTTTAAATAACAGGGCCAAAATCTGGATGGTCCCAGGTACACATATTTTGTATGATTCTAAAACCTCTATAACCTACATTCTATGTTTTCTGTCTCTCTCTTGTGTGAATTCACATAAGGGAAAATAAATTTTATTAGTTAGCAACTACGCTTAAAATTTCAATATAATGAATACTAAGTTGATTTCCTTCGTTGCAAAGTTAACACAACGTCGAACTTAGGCCTTCTTCTCTTTTTATATCGAAATATGTGCGGTCTCCCCGAATGGAGGAAGAGGCTGGGGATCGAAGTTGTTAAAGTTCTTACATTTTAAATATAGGCTACGTAATCATATTTAATTTTGATCGTTAGCTAAAGAAAAGTTCTGATATATATCAAACGAAGCCAAGAAATCTTGCAAAGCCAGGTAGCAAAACAGATATTGCACCTATGGAAGAAATATATAATTACAGAAATGCTATTCCAATAGCACACAAAACACATAAAACAATGAAAGCGAGGCGTTTGTTGCTCAAAGTAGAACTTGTTACAATGCAATAACTTCATTTGTGTGCAGTGACTTAAGTCACTGCACAAAAAGAAAGTTATTGCATGTAACAAGTTCTATACTTTAAGTAACAAACGCCTCGATTTCATTCTTTAATGAAAAGGACTATTTGTCAAGTCGACAAGTGCAGGAAAATCAATAACTGAATCAACCGAGGAAGTTTTGACAAAACAGTAGTATTTAACCGAAAACTTGAACATATAGGAAGTGTGTCCCATGGCGCAATAACTTGTTCAAGCTCCGCAGTCGTCAACGTTGTTCAAGCGTTTTTACTGCGGACTTTGAACAAGTTTGTTTCCACTGGGGATACGTTATTAATTCGCACGAATTCTAAATGAAGCCATTACATTAATTGAAATTGACGGTCACCTGTCAAGTGACGTCGCACTCAACCTACGTAATGACTTCATTTAGAATTCGCTGGAACGACTTTGCCTAGTGGAGATCCGCCAATACACTCTGTCTACATATGGCGCCTAGACAATATGGAAGTGAAATCGCTTGAGGTCTGGACGCCAAAACTACGTTCTTTTGACGCTACCTACTGGAAATGTATCTATATTAGGGCGGATTTCCACTAGGCGAATTTGTTCGTGCGAATTCTGAATGAAATCATTACGTAAGTTGAGTGCATTGGTTAAAAGTGACGTCACCTGTCAGCAAACGCACCAGATAAAATAAAACTGCTTATAATACCTTGGTTTGTACCATAGCAGGTCTTTGTGTTCTTAATGTTCTTACTGTTTGAAATATATCAACAACACCTTCGACTCGTACACGTTCAATCATATTAAATAATGAAATGAACACACCCGTACGACCAACACCAGCGCTAAATAACAAGGAAAATAAGTTAACAATATCTGGAAGCAATTAGCATGTATAAGCAGCCTAATAGAAAGTTGAAAAGAAATGGAGAGTAGGTAATGAACTTCTAGGAAGTGCCCAAAAAATGGACAACAGGTAACCAGCCTACATTATGAAGTGACCAAAATATGGATAGCAGGTAATCAGTCCAATAGGATATCACCAACAAATGGATAGCATGAAACCAGCCTAGGTGATCAAGAAATGGATAGCAGGTAACCAGCCTAGTATGAAGTGACCAAGAAATGGATAGCAGGTGCCCAGCCTGATAGAAAGTACCCAAGAAATAGACAGCTGGTAACCAGCCTGATAGGAAGTGACCAAGAAATGGATAGCAGGTAACCAGCCTAGTATGAAGTGACCAAGAAATGGATAGCAGGTACCCAGCCTGATAGGAAGTGGCCAAGAAAAGGACAGCTGGTAACCAGCCTGGTAGGAAGTGGCAAACACATAGGGCAGAGATTTAAAAATAAATCAATAACTTACCTGCAATGTACTACAACCTGGCCAGCACTATTCTGTTGATGCCATTTCTGTACACGACCAATCAAATCAACTAAGCCTGATGCAGATTGTGGATAGGAATTATCTGGCCAGCCAACATATTGAAAATGTTTTATATTGCGTGAATGACCTTCCTAAACAACAAGAAATAACAAACATTACAGTGGGCGAAATAAGAGTAAATAATCACTGTGGAGGAGAGATGTTTGAGCAGATTCAGGCTTTTTAGCCTGAAGCTATGCTCAAAAATCACTCTTCCACAGCGATTATTTGCTTTTATTTAGATCATTGACTAATCCAAGTCTTTTTGGGTTTCCTGGGAACGAAGTTGGATATTACATGTAAAATATGCATTATGAATTTACGCAATGTCAAGTACACCCTACAGGCATGCATGTCGGATCATTGTTGAAGTAATGTCAAAACGACGTCGTTTTCATTGTTTCGAAGTAGATCCGACGTCCAGTACACACTGATTACTCCCTTTCCTTTGTTGTTTTTATCCAAAAAACGATTATTGAAAAATTTAAATAATTTGATTCTTTTTTCAAAAAACATATATATTCCAGCCGACAATAACCTGTTCAAAGTCAGCAATATAACGTTAGAGCAACGTTCTGTGAACATTGTTCTAACGTTATTTTGCTGACTTTGAACCGGTTTTTACCGGCTGGGATACCTTGGTATGTATGGCGATGCTAATCTGGAGCAAATAAATACCAGCGTATGAAATAACAACAATAATCATTGTGGAGGAGAGATTTTTGAGCATTGCTTCAGGCTTTGTAGCCTGAAGCAATGCTCAAAAATCCCTCCTCCACAGTGATTATTTGCTCTTATTTCAAACACTGAATACCCTGCTGGCACGCTTGTGACGCCGCGTACCCATTGGGTACATGAAGCAAACATACTAACCGTAGTGTGTGTTACTTTAAAATCTCTAACAATGAAATCTCCGAATTCAGTCTCAGTCACATTTTCAATCATTAAAGGACCATGCATTGCAGCTTCTATCGATGGCCAATAGCGGTGAATTTTCACCTAAAATGTGAAGTCTCATTAACTTTAAACTTGACAACTCGCTGCCAATAGAAGCGGTTAAAAATATTGTGGACATTACCTTTCACTAAAACACTCCTTAACAGGTGATACTGGACAGTTATTTTTAGGTCTGTATTCATCCCAGTGTCTTGCAACTAGATGTCATCTTCGTATCCAATCAATCACTTATAAATACGTTAATTTAATCCCCCTCCTCTTCACAGACATGTACATACATTTATATCTAATAGAACATTATGAAAAAGTTCTTAGGTGAAAGGTGTTGTCAATGACCTTGCAATTGATTGCTGTTTCCAGTACTCCTCTTTGTTAATCTGAAAAAACCCGTCGAACGTCACCTGTGGAGGAGTAAAAAACACTCCTCTAAAGGTGATGCCAGGCAGTAAATTTGAGGCTTGCTTTGCAAATATTAAGGCGGATCTCC
Organism: Neoturris breviconis; assembly: GCA_032360805.1. Lineage (NCBI taxonomy): Eukaryota > Metazoa > Cnidaria > Hydrozoa > Anthoathecata > Pandeidae > Neoturris > Neoturris breviconis. Next base: position 14,962 of record JAULBZ010001856.1, read on the forward strand.
ACTAGGCGAATTCCAACCGATGTAATGACTTCATTTAGAATTCGTGCAAACAAATTCGCCTAGTGGAGATCCGCTTTTATACGGTCAAATGACGTCATATCAACGTTCTCAGCCATGTTTAATTTTCAGATACAAAATATTCACCTTTCCACTCTCAGTTTCTTGTGCTATACAGACAATAGTCATACAATGATGTTCCCATATCATACGCCAGAATGCTGGTATCGTCTGTGGTAATGGTGCCTGAGTGGCAATAAACTGTTTAGCTTGACTATAACCCTAAACGAAGATATAAAATCATGTGTGATATGCAGAATGCTGGTATCGTCTGTGGTAATGGTGTGCTTGACACTATTTAAATAAAAGATCTATGGCAAAGAACAGCGAGTTCACTAACAAAAACCTGAATCAAGTATAATGCTCGATACAAGAGAAATGTGGAGGAGTGCTTTTTGAACACATCTTCAGATTATAACGCTCTAAAATTACTTCTCCACAGTGCTTATTTAATTAAACTCAAATATAAAGGTAATTATCATCTATGCTTTCATAAACAGTAATAAATTTAAACAGATATTTAAGTAAGTAAATGAATTTGGCTAAAATAGAAATTTAAGACTGCTATGGCAAAGAGCTTGCAATTAATTGGTTCCCTCAATACGAAGAACCCAATCAAGATCGCTGATTCATTCAATGATTGGATAGACTTCAAATACATGAATACGAGGCGTTGGCTGCTCAAAGTAGAACTTGATGCATGCTCTTTTTGTACAGTAAAGTGCACAAAAAGTAAGATATTGCATTGCATCAAGTTTTACCAGCCAAAGCATCGTTGTCATATATTTGTGAATAGGTCTAATTACACTTTAGTCTTACATGTATATAGTTTGCATTGATATAATCAGATCCTTGTAATCCGGGTAAATTTCTTAACGCTACTCGAGTATCATCATCTAAAATATCAAATAAATCTTGTTAGAAACGCACAGAAACGCTTTCCGAGTCATTTAGGCTTTGACTAAATTCGTTACAAATGAAACTACGCAGAAGGATGCTACGTCAACAAGCTTGCGAGTGATTGGTTTCTTTGTGTTGATAGTTATACTCTTTAATGCAAATTCATATTTTTTTAAGATGTCCCTTAGGCACTATTCAAAGTAAAGGAATAAAGATTCACAGTATCTATGGCGGAGGGTCTAAATTCTGCAATATCGAATTTAATTGGCTTCATTAGTTTTCCCTAATTTTAAACCTCACCATAGATCTCACTATAAATAATCATAATTGAACTTTCAGAATGTGACATAAGAGTAAGGGACTCGAATACAATGTGACATAAGAGGATTCACACTAGGCGAAAGATTTCTGGCAAAAGAAGACATTCCATTGGTAGAAATCACACGCCAATCTTGAAATATAATTTTTGTTGAATATGGTCACATTTGTGATGGACTCTGAGGGAGCCTTAAGATGGACCCCCAAATGAGTTTCACCTTAAACGAGCTTGTAATCAACCAAATGCAAGATCCTTTAGAGTGAAACTCATTTAGGAGTCATCTAAATGCTGCCTAACAGTGACCGAGAATAATGACTGTTGTTCTTATTAGAACAATACAAATAAACTTACAGGGTAGAACATTTAGAAATCTGTTTTTATTCTTGTTGCATGATGCATTAGCAGCGTTCATTGTTTTCGAATTTGATTGGTCGAATAAATTCAATTTCTAAGTAAAACATAAAATACCAAGATACGATGAATTGTTCACTTAAATGTTTGCTGCAAGGAAGTATAGCAATCTCAAACTTGTGCATGGAAAGGTTCTGTGGTGGAAAGCGAAATTATTAAAAACAAATTTCAGATTGTTGCTAAAACAACCCAGTGGGAAAAAACTTGTTCAAAGTTAGTAGTAAAGACGTTAGCCTTTACTGATGACATTAAACAAGTTTTTGCCCACTACGTAAGGAGATCATGACCTTCAAAAAATAGTTGGCTTTACAGTGGTTGATATAAGAGCAAATGATCACAGTGGAGGAGTGATGTTTTAGCGTAGATTTCAGCTTTGTAGCCTGAAGCTATACTAAAAAATCCCTCCTCCACAGTGATTAACTCTTAGTTCAACTACTGTTTTACTTACATGGAATTCTTCACATGGACCCTAAAGAGTTTCACCCCAAACGAGCTTGGAATTGATTGGTTTCTTCGGTACGAAGAAATCAATCAAATACAAGATTGTTTAGGGTGAAACTCATTAAGGTTCCATGTAAAGGTCGCCTTACATGGAATTCTTTATCAACATTCATCTCAACACCTCCATCAACTGGCTGTTGTAGTTTCTTGATATAATCACGTAAATCACGAACTTGAACTTCAGTCACACCAAATGTTAAGTGTTCTAACAGTGCGTCGTGTAAGAACACATATTGTGTCTAGCAAAATAAAACGAAAGAAATGTCTATAGAATATATATTGTATCTAACAAAGAAAAGATAAGGAATTCTTTAGGACACATATTGTGTCTTACAAAGAAAACAAAGGGAATTCTTTATGACACATATTGTGTCTAACAAAGAAAACAAAGGGAATTCTTGAGAATACTTATTGTGTCTAACAAAAACCACAATGGGAAGGTCTTTACAGCACATATTGTGTCTAACAAAGAGAATTATGTCTACAAAGAAAACAGAGGGAAGCTCTTTACAACACAATTGTTCCTAACATAGAAAAAAAGGGAAGCTCTTTAGAACGCATATTGTGTCTAACAAACAAACGATGGGGACGTCTATAGATCATATAATTGTGTCTAACAAAGAAAACAAATGAAAGGTCTTTCGAACAAATATTTTGTATAATAAAGAAAAGTGTGTCTAACAAAGAAAACAAAGGGAGGGTCTTTAAACAAATATTGTGTCTAACAAAAGAAAACAAAGGGAGGGTCTTTAAACAAATATTGTGTCTAACAAAGAAAACAAAGGAAAGGTCTTTAGAACAAATATTGTGTCTAACGAAGAAAATTGTGTCTAACACAAAAGAAACACAAAGGGAATGCCTTTAGGATACATATTAATTGTCAAGCCTGAAAATAACTATAGGGCATCGCATGTGAAAGATTGTGAGTATATATTTAGAAGATCGTTTGTGAGTATATGTTTACAGTTTTACAACTGTACTCAAAAAATACTGTTCCACAGGTCATATCTGGCAGTTCTATTCAGGCTTCATACTCTTTTCATCTTTATTTACACACCATTTTGAGAAAGGGGACTAAATATAGAAAGGGAACTAGTATGATGTTTTTTATTATCTTGTGTAAGTTTGAACATAACTGTTGGCCATCACCTGTTGAGGAGTGTTTTTTAGTACAGTTTTAAGCTGTATAAGTGAAATCTATACTCAAAACACTCCTCCGCATGTGATGCCCTAAATGTTATTTTCAGAATGAAATACCAATAACCATGAAGGTTGATATAATTGTTCACACATCAAACCAATCAACGTATAAGTAGAGCACAGAACGACAATCTTGCAGTGGATTGGTTGCTTAGTATTGATGAAACCAATCAGTGTACAAGTTTGTCGATACACGTCAAGAAATGCTTGTTTTTTAATACAGATTATTATATGATCGGAAAAATACCTCAGTTTGAACCATATAATTTCTCTGACTTCTTATGTGTTGTAAGTAATTATAGATTTCAATATTTTCCTCTCTTTTGATACGTTGTAGATTACCATCAAGTACAATGTAAGTTCCAGTCCTTCCAACTCCAGCGCTGCAGAAAAGACAGTGGTTGAAATAAGTGCAAATAATCACTGTGGAGGAGTGGTTTTTGAGCATAGCTTCTAGCTAGAAAGCCTAGAGCAAGAATCCTTTCTCCACTGATTATTTGTTCTAGCCTTAAATAACTGATGGACATCACCGGATGAGAAGTGTTTTTTGAAAATGATGACAACTATACTAATCAAAGGTACGGTATTAAAAGTAGCCCACGAAACCAAGTGGATATTAAACTTAAGCACATAATTATGATTTGCATACACACGTTATACAGTGTTTGAAATATGTCTTTATTAAGATGATAGAATTTCAGGTCAAATAAACAATTGGAACACAATTTTCAAGGTAAAATTATGTCAGATCACTATGGAGGAGAGTAGTGAGATTTCATATCAAGGATAAACACACAAATTTATACATGGCATTAGGATTTTGTGTCCTTATTAAGGATAAAGTTTCATGTAAAATAAACAATTTAAACACCTTTATCAAGGTAAAATTATATCAAGTCACTGGGCCAGCACCGTGGAGGAGAGTAGTGAAATTTCATATAAAGGATAAACACCCAAATTTTGCATGGCATTAGGATTTAATGTCCTTATTAAGTTGATAAATTTTAAGTTGGAACACAATTATCAAGATAACATTATATCAAATCACTGTGAATTTCAAATCATAGCCTAAAGCAATGCTCAAAAGTCACTCATCCACAGTGGATATGAATTACATACACACATGGTATATGTTACACTTTATAGGCTACTCAGACTAGTTTGTATAGTAGGATATGCTTTGATCATACATACTGTTGCATGTATGTATGTATGTACATGTACGTACATGTATGTATGTATAAGTCTGTATATGCATGTATATGCATGTATATATAGTAGTATTGGGGTATATAGAAACCATACATTTAATACTGATAAAATGCACTTAATACTTAACAGAAAACTTAATCTATTAAGTATATAATATATGAAAAGGTGGTTGTCATCATCTGTTATTAAAATTAAAAAGAAATGCAGAATAATGAAATAGAAGATTACATATTTTTTAAAACAATTTATTCTTTTATCAACAAACCTTCTTCTGTTGAATTGTGTATTGTCATTATATTTCTAATTTGAATTGGGAGTAATATACAACTTCTTATTTTATTAAAAAACTCTACCTCTGTTGAATTGTGTATTGTCATTATATTTTTATTTTGAATCATGAGTCATTAATAATGTTATAAAAGTTTATACTTGTCTGCCAAAAAAGGTTCATGGTTAAAGTCTCATAGAAAATTAAAATGTCAAAAAATGTTTCCACTTCGCCCTTATCATTTTAGCATGTGGTTTGAGTGAATGTGGTCAAAACCTCATAGAATTCAAATTTTTAGAAATGTTCTAAGTCTCCACTTTTAAAAAAATCCCTTTTTCGCCGATACTCGGTCCCAAGTTGACAAAATTTTAAAACAATTGGCCAGCAGTTTCGTTATATTGCCTAGAATGCCATACTTTTGCGGGAAGAAACTTTCACGGTATGCAAAACACCGCGAAATTTTTGGAATTAATTTTCGCGGTTAGCTACTCAGTGTAAATTTCGCGGTAGTAAACTTTCGCGGATTCAAGAATTTTATATATTCCGCGGGAATAAACTTTCGCGGTTTGCAATTTTAATGATAAAAAATTCAATCGTTTCGAAAAAAGTTATCGTTTTAAA
>JAULBZ010001857.1:0-20449 GCA_032360805.1 Neoturris breviconis
TCGTAGGTAAGCGTTAACCCTGTGAACGTTGTTCGAACGTTATTTTGCTGACTTTGAACAGGTTTTTGCCGGCTGGGTACAAACTTCCAGTTGCTTGGGTATCCTGACTAAACGAGTCCCACACATGTTGATCAAAAGTTGGGGAGAGGCGACATATGGCTACAAAGCTGACACCAAATTTCCATATGGTAGTACAACTTTTAGCAGGCAATCGAGAGCTTGACCAAAAGTGGATAATATTTTGCAAGTCACATGTTGTCTTGAATACTGATGTGAAATTTTGAAAATGACAACACTTTAGAAACATGGTCTAATAAATAAGTGGGTGACCACAAAGTAGCGTAAACCATCCTGGGATTTTACAAAAGAAACGACCCATTATATTTCTATCATGAGTTCTTCTTCAGAGATGTTAAGGAATTTTGAGAAACGAAATAGTATCATAATAGTTTGTATCGATTATCGTATTCATTTTTCATCAATCGTTACCTTCAGAGACGAGCGCATCTTATTTCAAAGTAAAGATTTCCATTATTCAAGCCGACAGAAGATATTTCATCGGTAGAATTTAACGTCACATTATATAACTTTCTGGTGATTTTTGGAACGATTTTATGACAAGAATTTTATATATTTTAAAAAAGAAGAAAAAAAAGTCAAAAAGAAGCATTGTTCCCTGTTGTCCTTTCTCACGAGCATCAGTCATCGATTTTTTATGATTCAACGTTATTTTGAAGATTGAGCACGGTGTGGGTGTTCTTTGGAAAAGCAATTGAAATGCCAAAGAGTGGTCAATTTGACCCGCGGACCATATCTCTTGATCTGTAACGTTTTTTGAGACGAGACTTTGAGCTAATATTTATTATATCTTTGTTGTTCATTTGGTTAATTCTAAAAAGTATATATATACACGACAGACTCTTAGACTTTGAAATAACATTACGGAAAATCCAAAAAATAAACATAAACACTTGATGTTTCCCTAGATACAAACCCATCCAATTATCGCTCAGAATTCGCAAAAAAAAAATAAAAAAAAAATTGAAACAATAATAAATATAAACAATAAGTAATAGCAAATGTTGTCAAGTTCATTATTGGCAATTGCTGATCACACCCTGAAAATTTTAGCATTTGTAAATAACAGGAAGTGGGTCAAATAAGCAATTATTATAACAAAAACTAGCTACAACTTCATGTAATCATGCAGAAAAGCGACGAAGTTTGGCCAAACAATATGGCTGCCAAGCAGTTAGTATAAAACATACAAAACGTTAATCACTCGTATCTTCACTAATAGTTGTCTTTAAAGAATGACATTTTCAGAATGTGTTACTGACATTACAAGCATTCATGTTATTTATTTGGAATTTTGACCAAAATAAAGTGATTATGTGACTTTAAGACAGATTTTACTTTTCGGCATTGTAGCGTTTCCTTTGACGACATTAAGGGTATAGTTTTTGGAAAGAAGCATGCTTCACTATTTTCATCCATTGCCTCATCACAAAGTACTTCCGGTTGATTATCATTTATTTCATCATCTTTAGGTTTTGGAGTAGCATAATAACATAATAATGAGACAAATATTCTGCATAACAGAGTCCATCTACTTGTGAATATTTTCCCTTTTGAAAAACAGAGTTTGGTCTGTCTATGTATCTATTTGTCATGTTACGTTTATAAACATCGGTGCTATCATCGGGCAGTTCTTTAATTCACTGCGGAACATTTTGTAACGGTTTTCAGGTAAGTTGCTATTAGCAAAAATAACACCAGGGAATGTTTTTCTAAGCCAAAGTTCAGGCATAACATGATGCACTGCTTCCTTTACAGAGCTTTCTCTTTTGGTAGCATATGCCCTAGCAATTGATTTCATTAATTCTAATTTGCTCTTGCCACAAGAGGCTAAAAGAGCCTTTAGCAGCTGGTTTCATGGCTTTAGGTGGACGTCTGAGGTGAATTTGATAATCATTATCCGTATATAGATAGCACATTATAGTATTCCGTTTCATTCAATCCAAGACTCTGCAGGATTGTTGGAATATCTCCCAATTCAGAGTAATCATTTGCGGTATTGTCTAAAAAGTTTTTTTTTCTTGGATCGAGATATGAGTCAATATATTCTTTGAGTTTATCTAAGACATTCTGGCGTTGTTCTAATTTTGAAGATATCTCATCTTCGCTCAACTTTTCTGAATGTGGTTCGGTCACTATTGTTCTATCTATCCGTCTTAACCCTTCGTTTGTATGGTGGGGTACGCCCGGAAATTTGTTAATTCATGTGAAGGTATTAGAAGATTCACGGGGCAAAAAGTTACAAAGGTATGATGCAGATTTTTAAAGTATGTAAGAAATAACCTCCAGAGTAATAATTTTTGTTATGTTACTCTCACAGCAAAATTTAAAATTTCAGGGGGTCCAAACTATACTAATGAAAGGTTAACCTTTTCGCTTTCTTTAAAACCTCATGTTTCAACCTCATGTTTTAGGGTTCCTAATCTCAAACTGTAATGTATCCAAAAGCTGCATTGGGAAATAAGCTTCATAAATATACTTTTGCAATGGATAGAGAGAAGAAAACTTAAGGAGAACACTATGTTCATTTTCAACAATGCCGCCTTCGCTATCGCAACTATGTGGATCAAATAAAAAAGTAGTTCCTTTTATTCCAAGTAATGGAGAATGTGTAGCCAAGTGTCATAAATAATAGACCATCTCCTGTTTCATGTTTATTAAACAATGCTTGTATAAAACATAATCTATTATCATTAGTATGGAATCATGTCTCATTATCTACAATCTTGGCCAAATATACTGTGGACAATGTGAAATATTTGCAAAAATTCGAAATTTCAACATAGAGAAAAAGTCTATATAAGTCTATATAATTTTGATTAGCAAAACGAATGACGCAAAAATCGGAATTTGTTCCAAAAGTCTGAGTACAGGCTGCTAGAAGCAACAAAATTTGTCGAGTTTGCAAAAAGTCCTAAGATCCTATAGGCTCCTAAGTCTTAAGTCTACAAGATAAATCTCAGAAGACTTGTTGTGGTCGTATTCCGCGTTTTTGTCTTGCTTGTGGCGTGTATTGCTTGTCAAAATTTGAAAGAAGTCTCTATCCTAATGTCCAAGATTGTAAAATTGTGATGTTAATAGTACCTCCATCTGTATCAATGCTATGGGGAAAATCAGAAAAGTATAGAGATCTATTTACATTTAATTTTTTGTAATTCGAATCACCATTTAAAAAGATCAAATCAAATCAAAAGTGTTCCATAATGACACTTTTCTTAAAATTGACCAGACCATTGCAAATAGGGAATTACATGCACATTGAGAGCCAGCCAGTAATTCCAATTCGGTTGACGCCTTGGTGATGAGATGCTTTCACAACTTTTAATATAGAATACGTGGTAGGACCTGGGCTACTATCTATATCCACATCGCACATGAGCTCCAGCAGTTTTAGAAATGCAAGTTTGACCTTACAATAATAATAGCAAAATGACGACTAGAAAAGTCCTTTGAAAGTAAAGCATATCCCGAGAGGAATTATAACACCAATGAGGTCTTTGGTTTCCCGATTATCGTTGTTTACATTGTAATGTTTTGGCCGATATATATAATCTTGTAGCTGTATGTACATAGCTTTCTGTAAGAATGACTCAATCGCTGCACGGTATGCCTGAACAGTTATCATATTTTTTTGAGCTCAAAGATACAACACTGAAACTGAACTACACACTGAGGGTATAGATTTTCACTAGTACCACTATTAGCGGATTTATCTGATACACCGACAATACGGCGTGGCCTCGCAAGCTATCAGTGACTATTAGTATGGGCCCCAAAAAATAATAAATCTTTCAATTTCAAGCCAGCTGTCCACGAAAGAGACAGGCACTGCTGACTTGAAATGGAGAGAACTAAATAGACAAAAGTACTGGCAAGTTTTGCCAAAAGTGAAAGTGCATTTCAAACTTCCCCCAGATAGCTCCAAACTCTCTTCTTTTCGTAGAGAAACTGGGGTTGTGTTGCTCAGTTAAAACTTAGAACCCGCACTGACCATAAAAAAAAAAAACACTCGTCAAGTTTTAGTATGTATTTTTGAGCCGACTTGACCAGAATTAATGCGTCACTGTCCATTTCACTTACTTACTGGTATCAAGTTTAACACCCATAAACACGTGATGAGCTCGTCCAGACAGGCCTCAACAACACCTTGGTGTAACACCACACAAAATTGTATCGACACTAAAATCGTCTTTCAATCGGTTGAGCTTCGTGTAAGCATATGTGAAGTGTTCTTTTATTATTTTGCTTTTTTAGTTGGCGATGCTATATAAGCCGGGTGGGCGTGATTCGTTGCAAGAATCCGCGAAAAGACGGACGGACGGACGGAGACAGGATTGGTAAACCAAACAATCTCTGCCTTTAGCGAGATTGAATATAAATAAATATTAGGTCTTCTTGCAAACTAGACAAATTCTGTTTTCTTGCTAATCAAAATTTAAGGCTTTCTGTCAAATTCCGAATTTTCACACAAATTTCACTTTGTCTCTAATATTTATGTAAAAGGTTGTAGATGAGCAATTCTGTGACAAACCCAAAAGAAGATATTCTATTGGTACGTCAAATTCTACATTTAATCCAAACTTAGGTTATTCGTTTAACCTGTCTGACTGTCTTAAAACAAGAACATACAAGCTCTATGATGTGAAGGTTTAGCCTACTATGATTTGAACCTATAACCGCAAGAAAATAATAATCTGGAAACACGGGTCGTTTGTTATTATTGTTGTTCACCCTACTCATAATTTAATGGCGCATCGGGTAAGGGTTTATCATTTTTAAACTTTCTGTGCATGATCGAAAATACGAGTTATAGTTAGATTCTCTTGAAAGAGATCCTGGGGGAGAGGTTACCTATTTGGAGCATGACAATATACATTTATAGCAAAGAGGACCTGAAGACGAGGCTAACTCTTTTGAGCATGGTATTGTACTTATATATAGAAGCGGCCCCAGAGACGAAGTTACCTATTTGGCGGAGCGTTGTAGTGAACTGCAATTAAGAAGAGACTCTGAGGACGAGATTACCTATTTGGAGCATTTACAATGCTCCATATAGATAATCTCGTCTCCAAGGCCTCTTCTCTATAGAAGTCTAGAGTGGAGAGGTATGACGATATGTTACTTATTTGGAACAATGTGTTATAAGAAAAGAGTCCCAGAGACGAGCTTACCTCTTACTTCTAACCTGAATAACAATTGAATGCGACAGTCCTGTTTTTCGAAGCATAAATTTTACAACTATTCGTTCGTTAGTTCTGGCCTCTAATACGCTACTGAAGGCACCCACCACTTAAATTCTTCAAAGGGTAAATGATCTAGCAAACCGTTTATCCATCATTGCTGGTAAAACATTTTTTTTTAGCGATGCATATTTTACGGATTCAGTTGCTTCAACCAGCAATTAATGTAGATTTAGGTTTTAAAACCATCAGTCGTAAAATATTTCGTATAGTCGATAGGTCGTAAACATCTGGTGTAGTTAGTTGTTAGTTTAACAACAGTCGATGTGGTTTCAGGTTCTAAATCCATTGATGCAATAATAAGTACATCATCTCGTGAAGTTGGTTCGACATTATTCGTTGTGGTTTCGGGTTTTGAATCCATTGACGTATGAAAAGTACATCATCCTATCCTGTGTAGTTGATTCGTTATTAATTGATGTGGTTTTAGTTTCTGAATCCATTAGTGGCAGAAGTGTATCATCTTGTGTAGTTCGTCCCACAACAACTGATGTGGTTTCAGGTACAAATACACCATATGGTGTAGTTGGTTCGACAACAATTGGTGTGGTTTCAGATTCTGAATCCAGTGATGTACAAAAAATACACCATATATGGTGTAGTTGGTTCGACAACAATTGGTGTGGTTTTGGATTCTGGATCTAGTAGTGGTATGATAAGTGTATTATCTTAAGTATTTGGTTCGTCAACCGTTTATGTGGTTTCAGGTTCTGAATCCGTTTTAATAACAACATTATCTTGTGTAGTTGGTTCGACAATAACTGATGTGGTTTTAGCTACTGAATTTATTGATGGTATGATAAATACATAATTTTGTGAAGTTGGTTTGACAAAATTTGATGTAGCTTCATGATCTGGAATTCATTGATGATAAAATAATTACGTCATCTTGCTTACGTATTTGGTTCGACAACATTTGATGTGATGTCAGGTCCTGAACCAACTGATGGTATGATAACACTTCATCTTTTGTAGTGGTTTCGACAACAATCGATGTGGTTTGTGGTTCTGAACCCAATGATGGTTCTATAAATACAGAATGAGTCAACGAGCTTGAAATTGATTGGTTTCGTCCTTGTTCTAACTAAGTGCTTCAATGATGCTCTTATGCATGTAAAATTTTCCGATGAGTTGAAGCTAGCTGATATTGTCCCAATCCGGGCAACTCAACTGATAAAGCCAAATTATAGACTTATAAATTATAGGCTAGTTGCTAAGCGACTCACTCAATATATGGATACCTGGCTAAAAAAATCTGCAGATTTAGAGTTACAGCCCCAACATACGTTATTGAGCATGCTTCGTAACTGACATCTGTAACATCGTCGGTAATAACACTCTCTGTATATGTGATCCATCTATAGGTCATGTTTTGTATCGACTAAATGCAGACAGCTACTTAGTCCGACAAAGTTTCAGCTGGTATTTCCAGGAACTGCGAACTGTACACATTCTATCTCGGTGGAAATCGATATCATTAAGCGCTCTAATGTTGTAAAATTGCTTGGAGTAAATATTGACTGTCAGTTTTTATCCTCACATAAAAGAAGTCTGCAAGAAGGCTTCTCAAAAGACCAAAACTCTATGGAGTATCAGAAGTTGTCTCAAACGATATATTGATAAACTCATCGTTGAGCCCTGTGCCAAAGTAAACAAATCCTCCTTTCCTTTGAATGTGTTGCTAAGGGAAACAAACTCTGCACTAGAAATCTTCGTCTACTTGTTATTGAAGTTTATAAGGCATTAAATCTGCTATTCCCATAGTTAACGTGGAATATCTATAATGAATGGTGCTCTACTAATTAAGGCGAGCATGTTCTCTTAGTCACCTTGTTAGGTTAGATTAGGTTTTCTTTTTTTAAATTCGGTAATAATTTACATAATATTGATAACATTTTGTAAGGCACAATACACATATTGTACTGGTCTGTTTACACCGACATATATACTCAAATTTTTAAATAAATTACAAAATTATAAATAACGTAGTCAATGCAACTAAAATATCAAATTATCAAAGAAATGGGAATCATGAAAAACCTATCTTGTGATTTTTACAAAACCCACTCTTGCTAGGAACTCTTTACACAGCCTGCATGGACATTCTATTGGTTTCCATTTCACAATTTCGGACTTGAAAGCTACAAAAGTGACTAATGATATTGACTCAATTTCTTTTGATTTTAGATTGCCGACTCGCTTAAATTTACTTCATCAAAGTGATTTTAAGTCTGAGATTGACAAAGTGTCAATTTACTGTAAACTGCGCGTGTAAACGAAATGCAGTGTTATTTTAACTTTATTTTATTAGCTGCTTTTATGTTTTTAACTATGTAAAATTAACTTAAAAGACAGAATAATTAAATAAAATAATAAGTACGAAAGTATCAAATACCATAGCATATACACAAAGATTACATAGTGCTAAAATTTGGCTGATAAAAGCATTAGAATGCTGAGTCAATGAAATCTGTAGCACACTGTTTCTATCTTGGGAATTTCGGAATCTAAAAGTATCAGGCAGAGTCAGAAAACACATACCTTTTTTGTATTAATTTTCGCGTGCACCAACTTTTGTGTAATTGCACAACACAAGATAATTAGTACAGATATTCTGAATTTCTATGAAATTTATATGCGGTGAAATTTTATTTTCTATATTCTCATACTCCGTCCTTTTTTTTTCATATGCTACTCTAAACGAGTGCAGTTATTTTTTATATACGGCAATACACGAAAATTAACACGTGCGATACAAGGCAATACCAAGATCTCTAGGTGGGGAAATCCGGCACCCCTAGTTTTGAACAGTCTGACTAAGCCTAACACGAATTGGTTAAGGTGTTAACCCTATTAATACCGGACCTTCTGGGGGTTCCTCAACACTGATAAGACCATGTTGTAGTGTTGAAACTTTCCAAAATGTTGCGCATGTCGTGAACGCGCGATTATGCGGGATACTTATTAGGAATAATCTCCACCAATATTCATTTTTTTTTTATAATAAAACAGTCCATATATGGCAATATACACACTCCATATATGGCAATACACAATCCATATATAGCAATACACACTCCATATATGACAATACACACTCCATATACAAGAATATACGGAACCGTATTGTTCGCCAGTCGTCACGATGTGAGGCAACGTTCAATAAATATGGAGTACAGCTGTTTTGAACTATGTTAGAGTTGTTTACCTTTTGATCAAGTATGTAAAATGTAGAATATCATTTTAAACTATATTTGTTTGAACAGGAAAGAGATTCCAGATGGTGTTTTCTCAACAATATTTAAAAGTATGCTTTTAAACGAAGAATTATTTTGAATTTCTATTCTGTAAATGGATACTTTTTCCTCTTCTTCATCAACGATCAGACACGAAGAGATCAATCTATTGCGTAAAATATCTTTGAAATTTTTGCTTAATTTAAATAGTACGAATCCATTACGTAATAAATAAATTACGGGGTTTTTTCGCGGCACGTGACATTTAATCGGTTCCGAAAAAGTTAAGCATTGCATGCCAAACCTCAATCCTAGCGCTTCTTCTCTTTTTTTACTCGCGCTCTGCCGGTAATAACATGTAAAAACACAATCCATATGCGACACAGTCTTTGGTGGTAATTACTGGGTGAATGATTATAAATTTTGTGAATACAACACTCGGTTTTTGTTGAATGTTACAAAATACAGATAGCTCACATAAAAAGCTATAGTAAACTAAAATAAACTAAGAAGAAACTCGTTCCCAGTGTCTTTTGACTTTACTTTATATTTCTCGGATCAAAAAGCACTGTGGACGAGCTTGATAAATGTAATAATTTGATTTCTGGCACATGAAGACAATCTCTTTTCAGAGTCTAATACGCGCAAAACATTTAAAACATCCACGGTGGAATGCCGCATAAAAATCAAAAAAGCAAAATTTGAAAACAGTGCCTTCTGCGCGCAAAGACTCTGTGAGTAGAAAATGTCGAGGGAACTAATCGCGACGTCTTTTTGATGTTGGTTAGAGGTTGCATTGGATATATGACGCCATGGATCTATCTTGGACGAAGATTCTGGAGGGGATTTTTGGGGGAAGGGATAACCTCACTCTCCCCCCCCCAAAAAAAAAAACAAAAAAAACACAGTAATAATAATAATAATAAAGAAAAATTTATTTGGATCTTTCATTTTTTAAAACTTGGTCTCGTAACAGTACAAATTTACGCTGAATTGGATAAGTTATGACTTTTTTGCAGTTGTAAGCAAAATAAAAGTAGCCAGTGAATGAGCTTATGTTTACAATTAGAATTTCATTATTTCTTTAACCAAATCTTATATTAAAAATTACACAGATTTTGTTTTCAAATATTTACTTCACGTAAACATATTCATTTGTAGTCACATTTTTGGGAGACTCTCGCATTTAAAATTTACGGAAAAATAGTACTGAATCTTGCAATAGATTGGTTTCTTCGTACCGAACATCCAATCAAATCTTCGTAATGAAGAAACCAAGCTCGTTGACATACATCCTTCTGCGTAGTTTTATTTTTGTGATTGAGATAAATCCGTATGGAAGTGTCACGTGATAGTTAAATGTCCACAAGAAAATGTTCCCTCTCGACATACGACGTCGGATCAATGTCGAAGCAACGTCATTCGCGATGTCTATCCAAAGTTGTATACGTGCTGGACATGGTTAGCTTTTTTTACCGTTTTAGATAATGATAGCAGTATAGAATAACTCTCCAGTTGACACGCATTGCTCAGTGGACAAAAACCTGTTCAAAGTCAGCAGTATATAGATGCTAGAACAACGTTGAAAAACCTGTTCAAAGTCAGCAGTATATAGATGCTAGAACAACGTTGAAAAATAGGTTTTTGCTCACTGGGTGTATAAATGTTCGACACTTTTTCGGCGTTGATTGGAAACCCTGCCGGCACGTGACGTTTTTTCAATATTCTGACGTCAAAACAACACTTTTTTACGTTGAAAAATATGTCACATGTACATTGGGAACTCCCTCGTTCCCAGGGCTTCTTGCTTTTTCGAAATACGGAAGACATTCTATTGGTGAAAATCGACGTCACACGATGTGTAGCGTCAATTTCTACCGATGGAATGTCTTCCGTATTTCGAAAAGGCAAAAAGCCCTGGGAACGAGTTTGGCCCATTCTAGGACATACATAGCATATCAGAACTAAACCTTATATTTATGAATTTGTTTCCTGAAGGAATGGAATAGCTTAAAGTAGAAGTTGATACAATCAGACTAAAAAGAATATTCCGTGTCTATGATGATGAACAGAGACAAGTCAAAGTTAATTCTTGTTGAAAATTTTGCTCGTGTATTTTGCGTACAAATATTATATTTCAAATACAGCTAAGAAATTTGTCAGACAAGAGAGATTAAGATCAGATTACAATCGCTTACTAAAAGATTAAAACTTTTCATGGAGATGATATGACCCCAGTGATATCATTAAATATTCACAATCTACAGAGAAGAAGAGTATTAAACAGTGAGCTTTCCATTGATTGGTCCCTTGATATAAGTAAGTCAATGATTTGCAAGATCGTTGACTCGGTATCTTCATACTAGGATATTATTTTGTGCTTTTCAAACGTTTTTTTTGTGTTTTTTTTTTGCGTGATGAACACGAGCTGTTTTAATATTTTATAGCCATGTATATATCTCTTCATATGATTATAAACTAATTAAAAAATCTTCTAAAACAAATGCTTTTTTTAAATCGAGACCGTAAAACATTTGTACAGCGGCTGAATTATTAAACGCATGCGTTCATACATGATATCCACCGAGGAACAAAATAATTATGCGTTACACGTGCTTTCTCTTAAAAAATACACTATTTTAACACAGCCAGGTATGGTAGGTCTTAGAAAACATGACGAACACACTGTTTTCCGTCATTTTCCTTTGCTACATATTTTTAATTTGCTTTTGCTTATCCGCTCTCCTGACCACTGCTTAATATGGATTCCCGTTATTTGTCATTGAAAATTGTAAAAAATAAATCAAAATTAAAAAAAATAAAATAAAGTAACTAGCGTTATTGTTAACAACTGATGTCTGCTCTCCTGCTCTGTGTGGTGGAACTGTGGGCGCGAAAACATAAAAAGCCCATGGCTTTCTTAATTCCGCAGAGGTTCAATATCTTCTAGATATCATGTTCCGTCAGATCAACGTCGAGATCCACGACCGCGATCTCATGAAGAACGTCATATTTAGATCCTATCGTTAATAGTAATTTAATATTTAGGTTGTATTTTTATAAAGAAGCAATTCTAAAAATTTGTACATGTTTTTTAAAGCACAACTATCATAGCTGTTTATATATTTAATATAAAACATATTTCCAGTGTTTGTAGTAGTTCTGTAACACATGTGTTTTCTTTTAAATATTTCACGAAACGTATTATATATGCTGCATAACACCGTATTAGCTCGTTACAAAAAAAGAGCTCACTTTGCAAAAAAAAAAGATATCTCAAGGAAGAAATTTGCACGCATAAGGAGGGGTTATGAAATTTTCTCTTTTTTTTCAAACAAATTACCATCGTGTTTGCATTCCATTATTATGTGTCAATGATACATTGTACGAGCTTGTCGTTACTAAAACAAATAGGTAACGCTTGTTGCAAGGATGTCAGATTCCCCCACCAATCAGAAACGCTATGTCTTTCATTGTTTGTAATGAACAAAAATCGATTAAAATCATATCAAAAGAATCATATTAATAGAATCAGTGCAAACAAGTGAACATACGTTTTCAATATCTCATCTGCTGTATGGTATATATGTTTTTTGAGATTGACTAGCAGTCCAGTTCTTCATATGAATAAACTCATAGATTGAACACATTTTGTTTATTTAAATCACGTTCGCACATCTGCTTGTTATTAAAAAGAAATTGCTGCTTTTTATTAAGAAAGAAGAACGGAGAAACACTAACCAATGGGGACATCATGGTCAAACAACGTTAAAGCATACGTTTAAAACATTCTCTAATGTGTTTCATATAGTGTATGACCAAGATGTGACTTTAGGGATTAGATCAAAAAATATGTGCCAACGCAAACAGTGTATTTGAAAAAAATGCTGTTCGTTGATATTCCCACGGAATGTGTTGGATTATCTGTCATGAATGGATACTGTTCTCGTGGAATATGGAATCAAAGTGTGATAGAATGTCTAATACTATCCGGAATATTTCCGTATGTATGTTCACCGAACTTTACCATATTTAGTAACACATAGTCCGTATATGGAGATATACGGTAGTCCGTATATGGAGATATACGGTACGGTACTAGTATTCGTTCACACTGTGAATAGAAACGAGACATTCTTAAGGTTGATATTTACAAGGCGAAAAATTCGCTGAAAAAGCCAAATAAAGACATTCTATTGGTAGAAATTGACGTCACATATCATGTATGACGTCGATTTTTACCAATGGAATGTCTTCTTTCGGCTTTTAAGGCAAATTTTTCCTCTTGTGGAAATCAATCTTTACAACCTATAGACCTGAATTCACAATGCATAAAAATGAGGCGTTAGCTGCTCAAAGTAGAAACTTGTTGCAATGTAATAACTTCCATTTTCTGCTGCGGGGGCTGCACAAAAGGAAATTATTGCATTGCAACACGTTTCTACTTTGAGCAGCCAACACCTCGTTTTCATGTATTTGTGAATAAGTCTATTGTTTTAATTTCAGATATTTTAAATCCTTTCCAGAATAAGGAATTTTATTTTGGGATCGGTCTAGAATTTTTTCCGTCTGAGTGCAATTTATGTTATTTACCCCTTATTTACTCAGTAGGAATAGGTAAATGTGTTTAGAGGGCGTAATTTAATACGCCTTATCTTGTTTCATTTTAGGATGGGAAAAATTTAATGGAAGATATAAATATAATTTGCAGTTTTTATTTTCTAATGAAATACAAACATTTCATCAAAATTCCGCGCGAAAGCCAAAATAAGAAATTTGATTCGTACAAATTGACATCACCCGTTTCTACCAAAAGAATGTCTTATTTTGGCTTTGGCGCGAAATTTTCCGCCTAATAGATATCCATCTTAACCACTTATCAAGACAAAAATGTCTTAAAAATGATGTCGTCACAGACTGAAACCAAACTGGTTATCAAGAGATGTTGAAAAAACCAGTGGGCAAAAATTTGTTCAAAGTCTGTAGTAAAGTTGTGCTAGAACAATATTTCCATCGTTTTTCTAGCGTCCTTACTGCGAAATTTGAAGTAGTTTTTGCCGACTGGGAACAAGGAGGTTATTTTTATGAGTTTTTTTTTTCTTCATATAAAATAAATAAGTTAACCTTAAAAATATTTACAAAAAACCTAAACAAAACGTATATAAATATATCTGCATACATTTACACATATACCAACAAACTTGTGAGAATTATGCAGGGAAGACGACAAAATAAATTAAGGGAGAAGGGGTAACCATGAAAATAGGAAGTTTCAATCAAAAAATAAAACAATCGAATAAAGTCTACAGTAAAGACTCTAGAACAACATCGTCAACGTTGTTCTGCGGACTTTGAAACAAGTTATTGCTCACCGGGGGTGGGGGAAGAGGGGAGAGAGAACAATTAGTTTTTGGAAATGTTTGGGTCATGGCTACGAACAATTTATTTTGAAGTTTACCCTAATGTGTATCAGTAATATATATTTACACATATCCCTGTAAGCATATGACTTCGGATCAACGTCGAAACAACGTCGAATGACGTTGCGAAGACGGATCCGATGTCGTGTGCCCACTGAGACATGTACATGAAGTTAAAAAAAAACTTAAAATATTCAACAACAACAATCAAAATTAAAAATGAGATAGATGAGGAAAATTGGAACATATACATAAAAAACCTACAAAACTTAGAAACAGCTACGAAAAGAATACGTCTGTTTTCACTTGCCTTGGATCTTCAGGTCTCCAAACTTTCTTTGTTTTCACTAATTTCATTTTTGGCTTATTGTTCTCACTTGACCATGATAATGAGTGTCCTCTCACTGGTGGTAAACCTTGTTGTTCTGTATCATCTAGAAGAAGAAAAAAATCAGTATATTCACAAACTGATACATAACTAGTGACGTTGCGACGTTGTTGAGTTGTTATTGTTGGTGCGTTGTTGTTGCGACGTTGATCCGAGGGTAATAAACCCCGATATACCCCTATATTGTGGTGCAAAGTCTCACGTCCTCTCTTTATGATGTTAGACTATGTCGTACCCATTGGGTATCAGGGAAATCGTTTATGTTAGCTTATCAACATATACTCGTTCAAATTAGTAAGAACACAACGTCGGACGTCGTTTCGACGTCGGTCCTACGAGGTGTGCCTACAGAACAATTGCTTTCTGAAACAGTCACAAGGATTTTTTTCCATTGTTTAGTTATTACCTACAATAAACTAATGTTAAACAAAATGAATAACCTACCTTTACTAGCATTATATATGACAATTTTCCCAGGCTTTTCATATGGTGGAGAGAATACACCATCAACATCTTTACTTTCTGAATCGGAACTAACTAATTCTGTTAAAAAGTTTATATAGCAAATGGCTAAGCGTAATGTATCTACTTTCGACAATCTTTTTTCATACGGTAATGTTGGTATGTGGTTACGTAAGCCTTCAAATGCTTCATTTATACATTGCATTCGTCTTCGCTCTCGTAAATTTGCTGCCGAGCGTGACCGAGTATATGAAGTATCGTTTCGTTTAAATTTTCGCTTATGTCCAATTATATCTGTTTGTTCGATGTATTGTTTGCGTTGTTGATATTGATAAGGTGACATTGAGAAGCCATGTTGAAACATGGGAAATGTCGAATAAAATCGATCTGAATCCATAATATTGTTATTGAGTCTTTTGAAGAGAATTTGTTCAGATGTTGAGAGTCCGTGAGAACTGAGAATCTGGAAGAAATCAGCGAAAATGAAATTTAAATACCGCTGGCCAAATATTGAAACTTTTATGCAATGCATTATGGTATTTTTGTTTAAATGTATTGTTATTCTTATTGTACTTTATTGTTTTCTTTTTTTATTGTTTTCAATTTTTTTTAGCCAATCAAATAAAACTTGAAGACAATTAAAATCAAATCTTACAATCACGTGTTATTCTGAAACTCTGAAAGTAGTAATAAAAAAATCGAATCACTTCGATATTGTTTTGCTTATTTTACCATGGCAATACAATAGAATACTAATTAAACTCAAATATTAAGAAGCTACAGATTGTATTAATTATATTTTTCCCGGGATACTAAATGAAATCAAAAACAAAACAAAAAATACAAATAAAAAAGATATAATATGCTAACTAGAAAATTAAATAGAGACGTATTAAGATTTACGAACATCTATACTCCTCATACACACGTGTTTTTCACGTTGTAGTGGTTCGGAAGTATCTCTTTCAAATAGCATTTTAATCAGGTATAATTTTTGATCAAGGATGACACTTTTTACAAGGCTTTTACAAGACTAACAATTTTTAGATTAACATAGCCTGTAGCGAGATTAGTCCTGGACAGCATGTGAGTGTTGGATATAATACACGTAAAATGATAGGATTTGACCCGGTCAAGAGAACCTATATAATTTTATCCCGGTATAGCATAAAATAGGCTCCGGCATAGTAGTAGCCTCTTCAACAGACTATCGCGTCACATCGATTTCTACCGATGGAATGTTTTTGTGCTTTTTTTTGGCTTACGCGCCAAACGTTCATTAGGTGAATTCATTCGCGCGAATACTAAATAAAACCATTACATTGGTTGAAAGCAACCAATGTAATGGCTTCATTTAGAATTCTTACGATTCGTCTAGTGGAAATCTGCTTTTAAGGATCCTCTCATCAGAAATATGAGGAGAAGAGTATCGAGTCAACAATGTCGTCAGACGTTGTTCTAGCGTCTTTACTGCGGACTTTGAATAAGAGAAAGTTACTTTGGACATAAAATTTTGAAATCCTTGTTTATTTATTTATTATGTATTTTATTTATTTCCTCTATTTACTTCAGTACCATAATTCAACGAATATACGGGTGTTTACACTTTATTTTATAAGATAAGAAACAGCAAATTTTGATTGAGGCATTGATTTTCTTAAAATTTGGCTAGTTTAAGGCAAAATAGTCTCTTATTGTTTTCTTACATGCAAATATATAAGTCATGCTGATTACTGTAACATCATAGACTACATTAAATATACTGTTATTATATATATATTTAAGTATATCAAACTTCTACTAATTTGAAAGATAACCAATGGGATCATATTAATAAAATGCTCTAAACTGTTGCTTTGTGCTTATAGAGATTATTGTTATGTAAAAAATGGTGACAAAAGTGTATCTTTTGTAGATCCAGCCTAACAGAGTTTCTTTTTTGTTTTGTTGGATATTCTGAGTTTCAAATAAAGTACTTTCTTATGCAAAAAAGCTCGACAAGATTAGTGGGCGTTCATTAAAAAATCAGAATTTCTGTACTAGCTATAGACATTCTTTTTCATATAAATATTTCGTACAATTCGGATTTATGGAGAAAATGATACAAAGTACTGCCCAGTAGGCTTACAGCCTCGGAACAACGTCAATACCGTGAAGTCGTTTTGACGTTTCAGGGTGCAATATTTTAACTAACAATAAATTTTCTCTTTTTTTACTTACCTTTTATTAAGGAGAGTTTATTAGGGGTGTTTATTCGACAGGGCGTTTAATGGACTGAGGGCGTTTAATTTAACGTTTATACTATTGTGAATATATACGTAACCTAATCAATAGACGTAATCAATGTTTTTGTTTTGTTTTTTTATTTATAAGAAACTTAAGATTTGAGCGAGAACTAGACTGTTAAATATATTTCGCAGGCATTTAGGAATAGTGACGCAACGGGAATAGTGACAAATGAGTGCGAACAACGAATGAGCACGCTGTGCGAGAATTGCCGGCGTATATTTAGTCTGGTTTACATTACTCCATAAATAAGATTCGGTTTATATGGGCTGCAAGTCTAAGCGAGAACTGGAGGTTTTTTCTTTTTTTTAATCAACATTTTGAAACTCAAATTTCTTATTGTGAAAAGTGAAGACTGTATGTACTGCTAACAAATAAAAAATCTTAAAAAATGACACAAAATGAAACGGTTCATTTATCGTATTCTGTTTTGTAACAAGTAAATAACTGTTCTTGGTCCAAATAAGAGAACTCTGTTTTAGAGGTTTGCAAATTCAGTTATGTGTTTTTTATTTTTTGACCTAAATTATTAAAGCTGTTTCTTATAAGAAAAACGTGTAATCTCTTTAATTTGACCGTAAAAGTAACCAATACTCTCGACTGTCGAATTAACGGGATAAACGGGATAAACGGGGCATGTTGGAAAAGTCCCGAGAACTACTGATACTGACCAATGGCATCCACAAGTTATTCTTTCTTGTTTTAGGTTGTAAATGAATGATTAAAGCTGGATATAAACATTAATTATTTAGTTTGTGAACATTCGACTTAAGTTCATTTTTTCCCAAAAATTAATTAGCGGGGTACGTTTATTTGGCACTCGAGAGTAAGATGTTAAAACCTGGACATCTGAATTATCTCTCATCATTGTGTGCCCACTGGATTTCTCGTTAAATCAGATCTACAGACATGTAAAACGTAAAATGCGGTGATGATTACGCATTGATATCCAATAGACGTGAAAGCCAAAAGAAGACATTTCATTGGTAGAAATTGATTATATTAATTGATATACCTATGAACGATATTTAAATTTATTACAAATCCCATGGACTAAAAAGCAGGTGAGATTTTTTCCCTTAAAAACGAGATTTTTATTTTTTCGCTGCATGTGTTGAATAATTAATACATGTGCATCGGTTAGTTCCCATCAAAATCCTTCTTTTTTTTGTTTTGTTATAATGTGAAAGTTCTTCTACTACCACTTTAATCTTTCCCATGCTTATACAAAATTTTCTACTTTCTACACACCGATAAAAAAGGTGAATGTTTTGTATAGTGAGAATTTTTATTTTCACAGCAATCAGCAATTACTTTCTATTGTTCTGAATCTTTTTAGATATTGTTCAATATATAGAAGTGTGAAAATAATTGGCAAGTAGTAATTATCTCTCTTTTATTCTCCTTCTCACTACATTAAGTTCTCTCGACGGTCTACGTGTGCTCTCCGTTCTACATTTATTGCGCATGCGTCATATGCATATTTTTTTGATTTTTCCTGTAACAAAACCGAGGCAGAGAAAAATCTCGATATATGACGTAACATATTAATTTTCGATAGAGAACATAAAATATGGCTAACTTGAAGGAATTTAGCATCAAAATGTTTTTACTAACTTGAGAATTTTATCACGTTACAAGCCTGATATAACTGCCAGACATCACCCGTGGAGGAGTGTTTTTTGAGGTTAGTGTTCAGCTTAAAAGTACTCCTCCACAGGTGATGTCTGTCAGTTATATTCAGGCTTGCGTTATTATTAGAGAAGTAATTTAGATATAGAAAACAAGGAGAAGAATAGAGATGCTTATTTACGTATTTATTTAAACTGTGTTTATTTTGGTCTGGAAAAAAAGTTTAGAAGAACAACTAATAGAAAGCCTAATAAGGTAACTAACTGTTCCTTAGAAAAGGAAGCGCTATATCTAGAATCGAGGGGTACCCAAACAAGCCCTACAGACTTCCATCCTTTCAATGTGTTTTAGAGAATTTCAAAGAGATCATTAAATCGGAACCCGTTTCTTTAAAACGGTGAAAAAAACACACTTTATTTTCTTTCTTTCTAGAGCCTTTCTACAAAACATATAAATAGCAATACGACGTAGATGTTTGGTTCTACAAATACTCACATGACTAATTCGTGTTAAAAAAGCAACGGACGTAACGTAAAAAACGTGACGTAATTACGTAAACGTAACGTAAAAAAGTAACGGACGTAAACACAATCAACTGTTTTCACATTTTATGTTCTTTTGTTACATCGTTATTCACACAAATATGTACTTTATTCTTTCTTTCGCATTTTAAAACGTTTTTCTTTCCTATCTATCACTTCTCTACAGTGATATACAGTATGTAGTACGCGTTATGTACGCGTCAATGTTTTAGCAATATTCAATCAATCAACACATTTTTGATTCCATCGTGTGTGTTAGGAATATCATAAACCTATAAACCATACCAAAACCATAGTTATAACCCAATCATAACCATACCAACTATAACCGTTCACACAAAATATACGCGTAACGTACCGTAATACTTAATTCTGATTGGCTTACATAGTTATTCGGTATGTTACGTTAAAAAGTTAACTCAACTGGAAGAACGAACAAAACAAAAGAATAATTAACCAACGGACCAATCACATTGTTTATATGTGTGTCTATAAGCCTAAATCATAACCAAACCATGCTATAAAGCTAAACCATGCCATAGGCCTGTAACCGTAACCATAGTTATAACCATGTAACCATAACCTTACAAATTGTAACCGTCCACACCATAAGCTTATAAACGTAAGTCATAACCAAACCACAAGCATACCTGTAAATACGCTTTCAGAAAATGCAATGAAAAAGTGCTTCAAAACGTCTCCTAACGTCACTCGAGAATTTTAAACATTATTAAAAATCTTGAGTTAGTAACTCGAGAAAATTTAGTGTTATAAAAATAGCCGAGTAACTAACTCGAACAAAAATAATATGATAAAAATTTAGTTTTGAGTTACTAACTCGATACTTTTTTAGATGCTAGATTTATCCGAATTAGCATATTTCATGTTTTCTGTTGTGACGTCACAAAATTGTATTTGTGACATCATAACTCGAGATTTTGTAACTCGAGATTTTGTAACTCGAAAAAGTAACTCGAGATTTCCCTTACTCTATAAAAAAATACAATGCACATTACAGATTTAACCTGGGAAGAATTAAACTGCAGACGTTGATTAGATCATTAGAACTTGCTGTTGGTACTCGTAAAAATTACGCGTTTTCGACGTTGTTTAGATGTCGTACATAAGTCGGCAGAGACAGCATCAAAATAATTAACATCTTTGA
>JAULBZ010001858.1:0-20448 GCA_032360805.1 Neoturris breviconis
ATAAATAAACCTAAATCATGTCATAAAAACCTAAATCTATACCATAAGCATAGTTATAACCACGTAACAATATCAATGATAATAGCCATCCATAAACCTATTAATCTAAGCCATAACCAACACCAAATTAAAAGCGTATCGCAAACCTAAATCATAACCAACCCATTAGACGCAGGGAATATTTTAGAAAGAACTCGCGAACAGGGTAACCTTTGATTTCGATACAACATACGAAAAATTAAAAGTCTAAGATGGTCCTCTCGCGATTTTGCTCCATTGTCACGTGAGCGATGACGACATGGATTTACAGACAAGAAAAAATGAAAGTCACAATTTTTACATGTTGTTGGTATCGATCGTAAGGTATTTTAAAACGGAGTCTGT
Organism: Neoturris breviconis; assembly: GCA_032360805.1. Lineage (NCBI taxonomy): Eukaryota > Metazoa > Cnidaria > Hydrozoa > Anthoathecata > Pandeidae > Neoturris > Neoturris breviconis. The sequence goes on from JAULBZ010001858.1 coordinate 385, forward strand.
GAACCATGATCAATAGCCCAGGCTGCCTTTTTAAAAAAAAAATATACACGTTATTAAGTGAAACGTGTAGAGATTGCTGGCATCACCATGACGTCATATTGCGGCCATCATGCTTTCAAATTTTTCATGGACCCACAAACGGTCAAGTGACAAAGTATCATAGCCGTATCATGAACCTATTTACCTAAATCACAATGTTAATTATAAACCATAACATAACCATGCCATAACCATACCATAACTGTTCTACAACTATGTAACCTTGACCACACCATTACCGTAACATAACATGTCATAATCATACCATGACAATGACCATACCCATACCATATCCCATGCCATAAACATAACATAAGAATACCATAACCATATCATAACCACACCACAACCATACCGTAACCATACCAATACCATACCATAAAATCATACCATAACGTAACCAAATCATAACCACACCATAACCCCACCATAGCCACACTATAACCACGTCATAACAACACCATAACTATACCATAACCATACCATAACCATACTAGAACCATACCATAACCATGATGTAGCCATACCATGACCATACCATAACATAACATAATCAAAACTATAACCATATCATAACCATACCATAACCATAACAATACCAAAACCATACTATAACCATAACCATATCATAAGCCTAACCATAACTATGCCATAACCATAGCCTAAGCCTAATAATAACTATACCATAACCGTATCACCATATTCATAACAATACCATAGCAATATCATGACCATACTATAACCATAACAATGCCATAACAATACCATAAACATAACGTAGCCATAACAATGCCATAACAATACCATAACCATAACGTAACCATAACCATATCATAATCATACTACAACCATGACATGTCATGCTATAACCACACCATAGCTGTACCATAATCATAGCCATACTATAACCATAACATAATCATAACATAACCATAACTATACCGTAACCATACCGTAACCATACCATACCATACCATAACAATAACCATAACCACACTAAATCAAACCATAACGATAACCATGCCATAACCATACCATAACCATACCATAACAAACCACGCCGTGAACCTATAAACCTAAATCATAACAAAAGCATAAACCTTTAATTATGAAATTAAACCATGATTAAACCAAGAACTGGAAATACGGTATTCAAAACCTCCCAACTTTACTGTGCAAAAACTTGAAAATTTAAATTCTCCCACTAGAATTGTTAGTCATACGCTGAAATACCGCTAGGTTCGGAACGACCACCACTACGACGACGACAACAAAAATGAAACCCGAAATCAATGTTGCTTACAGCACAAATCCAATCTTGATTTTCGCAGTACTAACCGTTTCGAATGAGTGCTTTCCGTTGTGAAGTAGATAAATGATTTTGCGAGGCAAGGAACTTAATATACGCGGTACACAAACCATTATGTAGTAGTAGATAAATCATTAGGTTGTAGAGATAAATCGTTAGGTGGTAGACAAATCGTTAGGTGGTAGACAAATCGTTAGGTGGCGGATGAACCATTAGGTGGTATATAAACAAACCATTAGGTTGCGGATAAACCGTTAGATGGTAGATAAACCATTAGATGGTAGATATACCATTAGATGATAGATAAACCATTAGATGGTAGATAAATATTTAGATGGTAGATAAACCATTATGGTAGATAAACCGTTAGTTGGTAGACAAAATGGTAGACTATTATGTGATCCCTCCACATATCCTGTCTATAAATTGAAGCCTACGTTGGATTCTCTTTGTTGCTGGGGAATCAGGAAATTGACGGTGCGTACTCTGGAACTGACGATATTGCCAAATTTAGACGTGGTAATAAAAGTGGCATTAAGGAAATCCACTGTCCACCATCTGAAAAAATGTTTTACAGATTTGAATTTGAAATACATACAAATTCTGTTTTTTTTTATTTAATTTTTCGTTACTAACTTTTGTTCATCTCTCTTTTTTCTCTTTCAAAATGGTCCCCTATGACGTCACATAAAACGCATCCACTCAAATCAAAGGATCTACTTGAAACTTTCTGTGTTTGTTCCTTATGATGCATGACCAAAATTATGCATTAACATTATATTTAAAATCACCCCCTTCTATGACGTTATACATTAAAGTGAAATCATATCTATGGTGAAATTTAGGTAAATATTCAAAATTTCAACTTATGCAAAAGACCCTCTCTCCATAACTTTTGATGGAATCGTTCAGTGTTGAAACTTTCCAGAAAGTTAGGTCAACGCATATTAAACATTTTAGCATAATTATTTTTTCGATGACGTCATTGCTAATGATGACGTCATCAATGCAAAACAGGTGGTGCAAAAAATATTTTGTTTGGTGAAAATCTTTTTATTAAAATTTGTCAGAACGTTTTTCGAGCAATACACGCTTTTTTATATATACGCAACGCTATTTTTCAGATCAGCCTTGGCGTTGCTTTGAATTTGCCTGATTTCAGCCTCAAGGATTGCTTACATATTGTTTAATACTTTAGACGTAAATGTGATTGACTTTCTCTGCAGTGAGGAGAGAATCGATACTGAAATTGATATTGCTGTTGAAGACTTACTTTTTATGTAAATAAAAAGAATTTACTTTGTATTGATTTCTTTGCATTTACTTGTTAAAAACTTTACTGTAAAAATTCAAATCGAGAAAACGATTTTTCGATTCTTTTGTCCCAACTCCAGCCTGAGGGTGTTGCTTTTAAGGTTTGTTTAATTTTTAGTAGATTTCAGCCTAGCGTTGCTTATAAAAGCGTTGCTTATGAAACAAAAAGCGTGTATTAAGACCAACCGACCACCGACCAGGAAAAAATTAAAGTCGCGTTGCCGATTTTTCTTTTTTTTTCTGATAATCGTTTCTATTTTTATCAAAATTTATAACCCCTGGCTCCTGGCTCATTGTTCTCGTATGTTTTTACACGTATCAAGTTAGAAACATGTGTATGCAACCTCGTTTCTAGCGTAAAGAAGCCCTGGGGACGAGGTTGATGTGTATGGTAATTTTAAATGGGGAAATCCACCGTTCCACCTTCTTCTGCTACCGTTTGTGCCCACCTTTCACCTCCTGAGAACCACCGTCTGAAGTAATATTTACATTTGGCGTACCAAAAAAATATTTTTTGCTAATTTTTATTCCTGGTTACGCTATCCTGAAAAAATGGGACTAGGAATCCGGATCAAGAACCCGAACCATGGATCCAAACCCAGAGGATCAATTTCGAATAGGCCTCAATAAATCCGGATGTTCTGGTTTGAAACAAAATCTGATTATTTTTAGCATGTGCAATTTTGAATCTAGTTTGAAACAAATCAAGTTAAATTCATTGCATGCGCGAATTCTAAGCACGTCCAATTTAATAGTTATTACGAGTAGTACTGAGTTACGAATGTACAGTGAACACCCGGTAACTCTTCGGTCCCTTAAACCTTCCCTAATACTTCCTTATAAAAATCACTCGTTAACTCGAACCTCGGATAACTCAAACATTCGTTATCTCGAACCATTTTTTAGTTTACCTTCGGCTGGTTTCTTCGTATAACTCGAACTTTTTTCTGGAGAAAAGGAATTCAAAAGACTTGCTAAATGATAAAAATTAAATTTCTATCATTTTCATTAATTCTTTACGTAAGACAGACATATATTTTGCCTGTCCAGATATAGTCCGTCTGCAAGGGACTTGTAAGCCTTACATTATATTCTTATGATTTTTTATTGAAGAAAAAATCACCTTAACTCGAGCTAATATCACATTTTTGCCAGAATTCGAAAGCTTCGCTTAACTCGAACATTCGTTAAGTCGAACAATTTCCCCTGGTCCCTTAAAGGTTCGAGTTACCGGGAGTTCACTGTAGTTATTACATTTTTGTTCTTAAAAACGAAAAATAAATATTTCATGGATCATGCTGTTTGCATTTATATTCCAATCAAATAATTACCTAGAGACAAATTATCTTGCCTTAGCGTATAGGTACACGTTTTTATTCAGGTCCTTAATTTCTTACGGATACCTGAAGATTCATATAATATCGTAAATGTAAACAGCATCTCAAGCTCGTCTTTTCTATAAGGTCCGAGAAAAATATAAAAAAAGTCAAAAGGGGCTGGAGACGAGCTTGAACAGCATCTGTAAAGAAAACGTTTACTTCTGTCATCATATGACTGCCAGGAGTCAAAAAGTCGTCAAGCGATGAAATATAAAGATAAACCATCAACGGCCGCATTATATAGCCGACATTATGCCTTCAAATATATCAAGGTGTCACAAGCTGCCAAATGACTAAGTGTCGTAATCATACCATAAACCTGAACTTAACCATAAATAAACCTAACCTGTCTAATGGTTTAGTTATGATTTAGGTTTGCGGTATGCTTCTAATTTGGTGTTAGTTATGGCTTAGATTAATAGGTTTATGTTATTGGGCATGGATGGTTATAGTTTGACACGTTTTCTGGCGTACACAGGGTAACCTAAATATATTTTTTTCTGCACCACCTGTTTTCCAGTTGTGACGTCATCGTGAGTAATGACGTCATCAAAAAAAATATTTTGCTAAAATTTTAATTAAGTGTTGACCTAACATTCTGGAAAGTTTCAACACTACATGGTTCCATCAAAAGTTATGGAGTTACGGCTATTCAGAGTTCCAAAAAGATCGACCTGAATATAATAGGGTTAATATATATATAAACGTAAATCAAGTTATAAACTTACAATCTATAGCAAGGAACCGGAAAAAAATATATATATGAGAAGAAAAAAAACAGGCAACGCGACTTTAATTTTTTTCTGCTCGGTGGTCGGTGGTCGGTGGTCGGTCTTACTGCTCGGTTGGTCGGTGGTCGGTTGGTCGGTTTAACACTGTTCGGTTGGTCGGTGGTCGATTGTTGGTCGGTGGTCGGTGGTTTTGGAATACGCCTAAATTATCCCTCTAAGTTACAAATTATTTTTTTTAAATGGTCTTAGATAAATTATAAGAAAAAGTCCCAACATTTCTAGCCGTATAGGCAATTATTTCAGAAGTTAAAAGTTGACTTGTACTTGTTGAAAAAAGGTTTACCTTAAAATCTGAAAAATAGGCTAAGAAGGTGCTAAGGGTTGATTTCCATTAGGCGAAAATATTCCTGCGTGTGATGTCAAATTCTACGAAATCAATCTTTAGAAGATCGGAAGTTTTAGTTTTCGTTTTTTTAGAAAATTAATTCAAATCGCAAATAGCAGCCTTCAAAGAAGAAGGAAGTGGGCGAAGAATTACGGAAAGAATTATAGAAAGAAGAGCGAGACGACAGAAAAAATAAAAATCCTTTCTGCTGAGGAGAAAATAAGTAAATGAACAAAATATATCTATCTTGCTTAAAGTATTATGACGTCAGACAATACAAGTTTAACCAATTGTATGCTCGGTCCAGGCTTCTTGGTCTTTATTTTGCACGTGTGGATTTCGATCATAAAATACGCAGGGCCTTGTCCCTCTCCTCTTCTCTTGCCATCTGCATTTCGACAAGGAGAGTGCATTACTTACATATTTTACGATGTCCACCGGTTCCCCAACAGAAGTTGCAAAGAAGCGGATTTACGTGGGTAAGGTTCTACTCATGTGACTGTTATTTGAATTTCTTTTTTTCATACCGGACTTTTATTCAGTTCAGTGTTGTATAAGTACTTGATCGCGATAAGCCAGAGTCTATCTAGCTATTTGTAACCGCATCTTCGTTTGATTACATGGAAGATGGACGAATGAGAAATTTTCGTAATTCAGTTTTCATTTTCCACATTTGAGTACAATGCACGGTCATATAATTGCACAGTGGGAGATAAAAAGTTATGATTTGTTTGATATGCTGCATGGAGAAATCGACAAGTGGGAGTAGGTGCCATCAATTTAGGATGTAGTAAAAGAAGGAATGGCAAAACAGATTCGGAATGATGGAATACCTGTAATTCGGAACACCTAAAAATATGTGTTTAATAATAGAATAAAAATTCATTAAATGTAAAAATTGTGGAAAATCTAATACTGTGTGATGGCAACCTTGTTGTCTTGCCCATTCTTTCTCATTTGTCCACCAAGAACCCATCCCAACCCTCCTGTTTTAAGCGTGAGTTTCTCTCTTGTTTTGAGCACGAGTCCTATTCTGCTCCTTTAGCGAGCGAGAGTCTCCTGTCTTAGCGCAAGTCACCCGTTCATGTCCATAAAACCTCCCGCTCTGAATATTTTACCAAAAATTTTAAGCCAGTCACATAGTCTAGCTTTAGACTCTCGGTAGCCAACCTGGAGAATAGAAAACGTGAAGGGAAAAAAAAACATGCGGGAAGAATTTTTTTCTATTGTTTTTATCTTTGATTAGCCTACTTGGACAGACTATTCTCTAGTCTAGTCACATAAAAGACTAATCTGAATTCTCAAATGTAAACTACAACCCAACAAACTTCTGGAGCACACAAAGTCTGTTTCTAAAACTTTGGTCTTAAATCACTGGGAAAAAGTTAAATGTCTATCTTACTGAATTAATAAAAGTTCAAATAATAGCAACGATGTCTTGTAAAGATTAGGAATGAGGTAGATCTTTATATTAGCCTTCCTAAATACCAAGGTATTAAAGGTGAAGTTACTTAAAAATCACCAAATAAATAATTCTGATTAATTTTGGTATAATTTTTCAACATTTTCACTAAAAACCCGGAGAGAACCTTATTGGTAAAAATTAACCAAAGATTAAAGTGGCCTTAAAAAATTATCCCCCAAAAAAGTAACGCAAATTTTTGGGAAAAATGGGTTAAGCGGTATGATGAAAACTAAAATTAAAAGTTTTAAAAAAACTTAACATTAGTGAAAATACAATAGTCCTATCTTGTCAGGACAAATTTTTGACAAATGTCATGATTGGTATACACTGGTCATCACATCATTGGAGAGTTATCTTCTTTGGTATCAAAGTTCTCATCATCATTTCACGGCTACATTGCAGAAGTAGCACATGTGACAACAACCACTATCGTAGGTCACTTTTGTGTGTCAATTATGGACAAATTAGTAACTATGACTTTTTTTTTCTTGGCAACAATCATTGTATAGCTTTAATCTAAGAATAAAAAGAGTCAATTAAAAACTATTAAATAGGATCCCCTACAATATGACATCTTAATCATCTTAATTATAGTGCTTAATTATAGTGCCACCTTTTTGTAGAACATGTCCTATCTCTCTTAAACTTTCCAAAGAGATACAAAAATAGCATATACCTTTTGAAGAACATGTCCTACACCTCCAAGTTTCCATAGTGATAAAAATAGCATTAACAATGCCATCAGCCCCTGCCCAAATAGGAGTAAGTTAGGTTAAATCAAAACTAATCAAGTCGAAGTAGGAATAAGATGACAGCTGTGACCCAAAGCATGGAATTAACCCTATTTACCCCGGGGGTGCTTTGTACCACAACCCCGAAATATAACTATAAGTATAACTTCTGATCCACTTGTCGTTTTAGGCCCAAATTTGGTGACTTTTTACCTTATTGTATTTAAAAAAAAAATCCAAGAAAATTTTTCTATAAACGGACCCAGGACCACTTTTGACCTTCGGGACCGGAAATTTTCAATTTTCTTTTTTAATTAAATTAGGTATTATTTTGGTCTACGAGGCTTTACAAAGGCTTTTTATTATGTAATAGTTATAAACATTCGTAATTAGCAAATATACCGATATAATTAATTGTTCTAGCTAAATTTCCATTTTCACCTTTTAAGTCAGATTTTCTCACAGGTACTGCGGATGGATACTCAAGTTTTACATTTTGAGATCATGAAATACCAACTTGGTGCCCGGTGAGAAATACTATGTCTCATGGTTAGGTGGGACTTCCTTGGTAGACAATGATGTCTTGATAAAACACCTTTTCCTGTCTTATCTGCACTGCATACAATCTACAAATAAGAACATTTCTTATCTCAGTAATGTACCTTAAAAGTCTTAAGTTTCGTGAGTCTTAAATTTTGCGATTTTTGAAAAAACTCGCGAAATTTTTCAAAAGTCGCTTGTTCGCGAAATTAAAAACTCGCGAAAATTTTCGAAAAACACTAATTTCAAGAAATTTTTCATAATAGTACAGTATCTATTATAAGGGAGTTCCTTCAGTGTAATTTTCGGAAAAATTAATGAACAATTTCAGGTAAATAACAAAATATTTTTTAGTACAGTCAATTTAAACATGTCAGTTTTATGCTAAAACTTTTAAAATCTTGTCTAATTCAGTTATATTTTCTTTGTAGGTAATCTCGGCTCTAATGTAACAACTGAAGATCTAACACAGCTATTTGGTCTTGGAACAACCCCTTATCTCAGACAGACATGTGGTGTTGAACTTGCAACTTGTGAGAAGACTGGTAAATCAAAGAACTTTGCATTTGTTAATGTACCTGAACATGTACACTTTGAACTTATGAAATTAAATGGGATAGAATTTTATGGGAAAATGTTAGTTATTGAAGAGGCTAAGAGTAAACCTGATTCCGATGACCAAGACAAAGAAAACAAAAATAGAAAGCCTTTCAGAGGAAATAATAAAAGAGGAGGCGGTGGTAACAGAAGAGGCGGTAACAGAAGATGGGGTACACGTCCAAAAAGTAAATTTAACCTTCCAACACTAGAACCTGACCAGGTTTTTCATCTTGTTGATTGTGGAGTTAACCTTACAAACCCAAAGTAAGTATATTGCATATAGAAGTATGATCTTGTTAAAATCAATAAAATGATCACAGTATATAAATCTTAATATTAACAAATAAAATTTGCATATGCTATTACTATCACTTTGTGTTGGTGGCCCGCTTTTCTCACTAGACCATGTTCCTGACGTGCTACATTTAAAAATTTTATACTAGCAAATAAGTTCTCAAAAGAAAATTGATTCCCAAGTTTCAGGCAAAAAACGACAAAAAGACGGGGTACCGTCCAGAAATTTGGTTATGATATTCTAGGCAATATTTTGAGACTGCTGGTCTTTTTTTTTAATTTTGACTTGGGATCGATGGGAACTATTATTATTATTTTACACAATTTTAAATATCATTGATTTAGCCACTTGATAAAGTTGTTTCTCTTGCTTTCAAGTCACTCGTGTTGGTTTTTTGCAGAGCAATAAGAAGCGTGCGGTTCATATTTGCACAGCTCCTTTGACAGCAATCGCGAAAAATCTCCATTAGTTCAGTGTAAAATCGAGTCTACCATCTTTGTCGGACGATTTTATTGAAATATTCAATATATTCACCAGTTTGTTTGGATGATCGTGTTTGTTATATACCTTATTATTTCTTCTTATTATAATAATACTTGTGTCATTAAACATGATTTCTTTCATAGAAATATTCTTGACAAATAAATGTTTTGAACTATTCAAATAAAAATACTACAATAGTTTTGTACGGACGATATGTAAATTTCTGTTCTTACATTGTTTTTATAAAGTTTATTTAAAAGTTCTGTTTATAACAGATACAATACAGTTGATTGATATTTATATATAGTTATATCGGCTGAGTGATGCATTGGGCTCCAAATAAAGAGGCCCTATACACCTAATTCATACTGATCATTTCTATTTCAGGACTAAATTATTCTGGCACCGTTGCCACTCTGTTTGGGCTCTTTCCTTTGCCATTTGCATATGATCCTTGCCTGGTGCCTTGGGCTCTGTACATTTCCTTTGCCCATTTGCCTCTGCGGGGGATCTTTCCTTACCTGTCGTCCTTGTCTGGTGTCTTGGGTTCTGATGCATTGCCTATTCCTCCGTCCGTTCCTGCCTGAGTTCCTCTGTCTTAAAATTTTGCTTGCGAACATAGTGGTACACCCACGCTCTGCAATCCTTAAATTACTGGTCATACATCTGTTATTTCTTGCAGCCGGGGATTGAATATAATGATATAATATAATTATTATTTTTTACGCTTCCACGGAGATTTGTTTAGTATTTTAAATTTTATTCAGTGCAAAGCTATTGTGCAAGAAATTCAAAAGAGGGCTAACCAAGCACAATCAGCCATTAATTATATTCACAAAATCATGTTATTACCCCTTGTTATATTATTATATTAAATGAGTAAGTCCTACGCGTGTATATTAAACGCATCAGTGATTTAATTGTTTATTTAAATATACATTCTCCTTCCCAGGAAATCTTCTAGAACCTCATTCTTGTCAGGGCAATTTTTTAGCAAAAGTCATGATTGGTATACATCACGTCGAAAACAAGTATATGTCACTTATACACCGGCAAATACTTATACAAATACCGGCAAATACTGTAATAAAAAATAGTATAAAATTATAATAAACTATATGATACACATGATTCTTATCAACTAATTAAATAAATACATAATGTATATTTACTATGTGTTGTAATCTATAGTCTGTATGTAGCCTATGCACATTAGTCTAATACATGTAGGTTATATTAAATATTTTATACAAGTCTTGTATGGTAATTTTTTTAAAAAAACAGGTAGTTATGTTTTTAATGACATCATAAGAGATTATTTGTTCCTATTTCAAACATTGTATAATGTGCATAAATCATTTATGCTTGGTTTAACTTTCACTTGTTTTGACGGGTTACTTTCAATATCGTACCTTTTATTTAAGATTTCACCAAAATACTGATTATGTTATTGCACGTGCATTATCAGCGGGTGTTCAAAAGATGGTTATTACTGGTTTAAAGATGAACGGTAGCAAATCAGCTATTGTCATGGCAAAAACCAGACCCAATATTTTATATGCTGCTGTTGGAATCCATCCACATTTTGTTAAAGATGATTGGAATGACAAGTCTCTCGATACATTAGAAGAGATGGTGAAACTGCCAGAGTGTGTTGCTGTCGGGGAATGTGGTCTTGACTTCAAACGTGATTATTCTCCTCGTGAACAGCAAGAGGTTGCCTTTAAAAAACAGGTATTTTTAAGTTTGGAATATGAGCCCCTTTTAAAACATTTTCCATAAGATATATACCACCACACTTTCACAATATTTTTTTCGAGCTTTAGAAACGTAACAAAAACATGTCTTGTCAACCCCCACCAACTTATGGAAGATTAAGAACGCAATTATAAGTTTATTTGATGCTGTACTGCTGAATAAAAAACACAAGGCGCATAACAAGTCCTTCAAACTTCATTTTAAAAGAATTTTATAGAAATCCCGAATTTTTCTGGATCCATTTCAACCAGAAGATGGAACAATTTAGAAATCTTCTTGAACCTTTCCATAAAACATGTTTGGAAATGGAAATGAACACATCTTTCTGCTCTAGAAGATACATATCAAGAGGTAGAAGAAACACCGCTTTGTGCCATTAGTCTTGGATTTCACTGTCACGTGGGACATGTGATCACCATTCTTCTTTTGAGTACCTTGTCATATAGGAAATATAACGAGGCTAGAGCTGGTATAGAAACATGTGTCACAATTATTGACAGAGAAACAAAACTAAGAATTTAGAACGTAATATATGAAATAACAATTTTTTTCTTTTTGTGTTTTTGTCACACATACTTAGTTATCTCGCTAACTTGTTGAATTTGTCTGCTAAGTTTAAAATAAGCACATTTATTATTATTGCATTACCTTGTGAGAGAAGAAATTTCAATAAAAAAGTTTGTTTTGATTTAACATTCTGAAGACTAGTTAATATTGTGTAAATCAAAAAGAAAAAAATGGAATTAGTTAAAACTGACAATGAAACAGTTGAAATATAACTGTTGTAAAGACTATAAGAGGAGGGAATAACATTGACTGACTTTACTATGCAGTCTTGGTCACAAGTAAATGACCCAGGAGTGTATAATAACGTCATATTCTCAGCCCACGTGCAATGGTGTGTTGAATAAATCACACGTGAGAATCGTCTATTGATGTGCAACACCTGCGATAAATATTTCAGGTGTGTATTTCAGGTGTTCCAGATTTCCTGTTTCTAGGTGAATGCTTGACATCCAGAAGTTAAATATTTATCAACATAGGGACAGTATATTAAGCGAGGTAGTTTAACCTCCTCGCACTACTAGAATGGGTAATGCGTAACTTACTCCGATAACAGTTCACAGCATAAAGGGCTACTGAATGCGCAGTCCATACATGTCCATATCCGGACGACTGCTCAGTCTGGATACGGAGCTGTACGAAGTCCGTATTTAGTCTTTTACGTTGTGGTTGTTTTCAAAATTAATCGACTTAAATTATTTCTATGAATCAAGCAGGTCTTGATACTGATGTCTTCAAATTTTGTTCATACTTACATACTTTCATATATCAAATATGCAAAAGAAGTTTTTCTTATGCTTCTGAGATTCTACTATCTTGAAATTTGGTACCAGCATTCAAGGCAATATTTTTGGATGGAATTGCAAAAAAATATTCAATATCCACTCCGGATAAAAGCAAAAACTTACATTTAGGCCCAATGGACCAAAAAGGTGTTTTCCCTCTACTTAGAAATTTAAAAAATATGTGTCCAGGGCATTTATTCAGTGCATAATATGTATGGATCTTCACAATCATGCATTCAAATAGTGTTTCAATATGGACCTTTATGATCTATGAACATTTATTAACTTACAAGTAACATTTTTTTACATAATTTCCTCTCAGTAGAGTAAAATAGGATTATTTATTTTATATTCAGGTTCAATTGGCTGTCCGCTACCAGAAGGCCCTACTAGTGCACGAGCGTGATTCTCATCAAGGTATTTTGGATGTCCTTAAAGACTTTGAATCTTCCCTTCCTCCTGTTATAATCCACTGTTTCACTGGTACTCCAGAACAAATTAAAGTTTATATTGAAAAAGGTTTTTACATTGGTATCACTGGTTTTGTTTGCAAAGGTAAGAACATTTACTTTTTATTAATCACCATAACAGATTTACTGTATTTGCCACATGCTAGACAGTAAACCTGGCGTATAAGATGTTTCTTTTTGGATATGGAGACATATCTACATCGCACCAAATTTCTGGAAGAAAACACTTTGATTGTCTCCACAGACGTTTTGCTTTGGCTGTCGAAGCAATTTCAAATACGGAAAATCTTAAAAAGTTACTCTGGATTTCATAAATACTCAAAGGGGCACAAAATATATCACCGATCCACACCGAGTTGGTATTCAATCTTTAAGCTAAATTACAGTATAATACACCATATTGTATAGCTACATTGAAGATGTGAGGTTTGGAGTTCACGTCCTCTTGTGCTAAAATTTTGTTGGTTCTAGCAGCCTAGTGTTATGGCTTCTGAAACAAATTCGAATTTTAAATTAATGACATTCAAATGTGTATTGCTTTTTTGTTTAGAAAAGCATGGTGAAGTACTTCGTCAAGCTATTAAAGATGGTACGCTCCCATTGAATCGTATAATTGTGCAAACAAATGCACCCTACATGACACCAAACACACCACGCGAAGAGATCGACCCCGTTAGTCAAACTTTGTTAGATCACTGCTTTGCCGATAACGAGCCTTGTACTCTCTCTATCATTATACGTTGTATTGCGAAATGTCTGTCACAAGAACCGAAACATGTGGCTGATGCGTGCACGGAAACTGCTATGAAAGTGTTTCGTTTTCAGATAGCAGCTGAACAAGCGAACAAATTTGAGTAGACAGTGACATTACTCCAATAGAAATGCAGGTGGCGAGGTAAACTGATGCAGCCCCAAACATCGGAAAAACCTAAGGTTGCTTGCAATTTTGAGTCTTTGTGTTATTATTACAGTTCAGCTTACTTTTTTTCGATTAAGTGTATTTGTGTTCCTTTCTTCTTCTAGAAATTTTTCCTTTTTGATAATACTTAAAAATATTTCCATATTGCGTCTGCTGCATCACTTTGCGCTACTACCACACGTTCACTGTGGCCTTCACTGTTGGCCCCTGAATTTAACACACCATCTTGAGATTGTATATTGTGCCTGAAATATACGGACTAGCTCATTGAATTGTAATTATACTCTTACGACAACAACTTACATTGAGTCATCCGCACTCAAATGTTTAAATACAGGCCTAAATGGAACTTTGTGTTTTTCTTTCCTGTTGATTTACCCATATCTCTGAACGAGTACTCACTGCTAACTAAGCAACAGCATTTTATTCTGGCAAAAAAAACACCCACCCATTTCTAACTTTTTATGCTACCCTTATGCAGGGTTCACAGGGAAAACCAGGGAGAAGTTAAAAAAAGTCAGGGGAAAGATATTTTACTCAGGGGAAACCATGTACTTTTCAACAGAAAAGTCACGGAAAAAGACTAGGAAATCAGGTCTAAACCATGGAAAAACAATTTCCTAATGTACTGTGAACCCTGTTATGTTCGCCCTACAATTCGGCGCGGCAGGGTACTTTCGTACGAGTAAACCTACTAAATTAGCGGTTATATTTCTCGCTTCTATAGTAAGTGATCCCGTTATAAGCATACATTACTCCTATTACAGATCGTGCCCGTCAATTTTCGTAGATTTCTGGTTAAACCATGCCTAATTATTATGCTATAAGATATTGGAATTCATAACAGCGAACTTTCATTCCCGGTAGAAAAAAAAATCTGATGAGTTTTATTTGAAAACGCCCTCGAAAATATTACAAAGAATTCTCTCTGAGGCCAGGTCTTTCTTCGCCGCTCTTCTGTATTTCGAATTTTCGAAGTTGGTACATCATGTCATAGAGAGAATTTTCAATTTATCACAATTTGCAAACCATAAATTATGACTAAGATTGTAATGTAACTTGAGATGTGTGCTCTACCAGAAAGAAAGACGGTATAAAGAAAGAATGCCCTGGCATCGATAGTCTGTTCCATGAACTCGACGTCTGGAAAACAGAGTCTGCGGAACAGGCTATGACATCGATTGAAAAGTAAAAAGCAGGGGACGAGATTTAAGGGAAATGAGATTCTCGCGCGAGAATTCTTTGCTTAGTTCCTTATAGGAATCAACAACAAAAACCCTTTTATACATCCGTATTCAGGAAACGTCCCATAAAGTCGAGTATAGATTTAGGTTTGACTTGAACTTTTTTTCGGTGTAATTTTTTTCTTGTTATGGCCAGGCTAGTTGTAGCCTTTTCATGACGGAGAAACACTTTCTCTGAATTTAACAAGGAAGGTTTTTGAAACTCTTACCTATAGCAATTTTCGGAATTACTTGTCCGATTTTTCATCCGTGGACAAGAATGATCAGAGCATCAAGAAGTGACATCGGAAATACTAGAAATCAAGCTCTAGCCTGAGTTCCACAGTCTCAGCTAAATAAACATGACTTTAAACTAAACCGTGTGAAATGCCTACTGAGTACGGTCCTGTATATCTCAGTTATAGTTATATGACAATACACAGTCTGAATACGGAGATATATGGGACTGTATTCAGTAGTCTTTTGCTTGTGCCAAGGCGTATTCCAAAACCACCGACCACCAACCAGAAAAAAAATTTAAGTTTTTCTATTTTTTTTTTTATTATTATTATTTAATCAAAAATTATACAACGGTCCATACTGATGTTTTGATGATATCTTTGGTGTTACTTACCCTTATTTCAAGTTCTATACCTCTATTTCACTTACTGTTTTGCGTTCTTTCTACCAATTTGACATTCAACGTCCCCAATGAACGACATAAAGATGTCACTGTGTCAGAATGACATTCCTTAGACGTCGATAAGTTTTGATAAGGTATTGCTTTATGGTGATAATAAAGATAATGAAAATAATTTACAAGGTCATATTTAAAGTTCTCTACCTCTACACGTTCCACTTAATAAAGTTTATATGGTAAAACTTAATTTTTTAAAAAGGCAACCTTGGACTATTGATCATGGTTCATAGACTCCGTTTTAAAATACCTTACGATCGATACCAACAACAGGTGAAAATTGTGACTTTAATTTTTTCTTGACCGTAAATCCATGACATCATCGCTCACGTGACATGGAGCTAAATCGCGAGAGGACCATCTTGGACTTTTAATCTTTCGTATGTTTGGAACGCATTTCAGTTGAAAAATCAAAGGTCACCCCGTTCGCCAGTTCTTTCTAAAATATTCCCTGTCTAATGGTTTGGTTATGATTTAGGTTTGCGATACGCTTCTGATTTGGTGTTGGTTATGGCTTAGATTAATAGGTTTATGTTATGGGACATGGATGGCTATTATTATTGATATTGTTACGTGGTTATAACTATGCTTATGGTATAGATTTAGGTTTTTATGACATGATTTAGGTTTATTTATGGCATGGTTAAGTTTAGGTTTATGGTATGGTTACGATACTTGGTCATTTGGCAGCTTGTGACACCTTGGTATATTTGAAGGCATAATGTTTGCTATAATGATGTCATAGTGATTTTCTCAAAATCGTAATACTCGTTGTGTTGGTTTATCTTTATATATTATTGCTTGATGTCTCTTTTGACTCCCTGGCAGCCATATGATGACAGAATAAACATTTTTCTTTACAGGTGCTGTTTACATTTACGATATTATAAGAAGCTTCAGGTATCCGTAAGAAATTATGGACCTAGCTGAATTAAATACGTGTACCTATACGAAGGCAAGATATTAAATCATTTATCTAATGATAATTATTTGATTGGAATATAAATGCAACATGATCCACGAAATATATATTTTCAAAAACAAGTATACCGTAAACCAAGAATAAAAATTAGCAAAAAATATTTTTTTGGTCTGCCAAAGCCCAAATATATAAATGTTAATTAAAAAAAAGATCTGCCCTAAAATATTACTTCGGACGGTGGTTCTCATGAGGTGAACGGTGGGCACAAATGGTGGGCAGAAGAAAGTGGAACGGTGGATTTCCCCATTCAAAATTACCATAAATGTTTCTAACTTAAAAAATTACGGGAAAAAGGATCCGGGAGTGAATTTTGAAAAAAATATATATATATTATTAGAAAAACAATATATATATATTCGAAAAAAAAAATAATTATTAGAAAAAAAAAAATATTAAAAAAAAAAAATATCGGTAACGCGACTTAAATTTTTTTCTGGTCGGTGGGTTTTTACTGGTCGGTGGTCGGTTGGTCGGTTCAACACTGGTCGGTGGTCGATGGTCGGTTGCTGGTCGGTGGTCGGCGGTTTTGGGATACGCTGCTGTGCCAACGCGTACCAAATATTCCAAGTGCTTCTCTCTTTCAGGTATCCAGAAATGCCTTGAGTTTATCTTTGGCTCATTGGACTGCACCTATTATATTCTACTAACGCGCCAGCTTTTTCATTGAAAGGTAAATTTTCTCATATGACAACGAATCATACTTGCTTTCTTCCTTAGATTTTCTCTTTCTTTCTCTTTCTCAGGTTTCCTCTTTCTCGTTCTGTTTTTCTTTCTCGCTTTCTCGATCACGCGCCCTTTTTCAATTAGCGCCCCTCTCCGCGTCTAGCAAGCGCCCCCTCCCTGTGTGTATTATATCGCTTCAATGTAATCCAAAATTATAAGCGCCTCCTGTAATAAGCGCCTCCCCCTACCTCTTTAAAAAATAAGGTGGGGGCTTATTTGAAACTGTTTAGCCTGATAACAACATGGTCTGTGGCTAGAAACTGTTGGTTCGCTATAACCCGTATTCCACGCTCTCGTATGTGAAAGCTCGAAAGCTTTCCTCCCTCTCATCCCCGCACACGCCAAATGTCCAAGTGTTCCCGGTAAAATCCGAAAAGTTCAGAATACAGCAACAGGGTAACGAGGGACGCAACAGGACGTCGAAGCAGCGAGAAAATAGAATTCTAAAATTTCCTAGCTAGAAGGGTCAAAGTTCTCTTCCTGCAGTCCTATGTTGAGATTATATGTTTCCTTTTGAGCCGTAGGTATTTGTTTAGATTTTCAGTGCGCACTTCTTTTACAAGACACTTCACAGAAGCAGTCATTTTCCCAGCCAGAGCTTCTTCCATTTCCCAGCTGAGACAGCCACCACACCTCCAGAACAGATCATTTTTTCAGCCAGAGCTTCTTTCGATTTCCCAGCTGAGACAGCCAGCTCCAGAACAGATCATTTTCCCAGCCAGAAGATGATCAATAGTGAAAGAACAGGTCAAATCTCCAGTTGTACCTTTAAGAACACCTCCGTTGGCTGCTTTCGACTTTATTTCTTTTTTTACAAGGTTCATTTCGTTTTTTGGCATCTCTTCATAACCTTGCAATTGCGAGGATTTTTGTGACTGTTATATATAATAAGTTTGCGTTGGTTTATAGCTAGATGTTTCATACCTTCTAATGGACAATGGAGGATAAGCAAGATGCAATTATTTTGCAACGAAGACCTCTTCCTAGAAAGGTGGATGGTGGTACTAACAACAGTGACTGGTTTACCAATCTGGTCAAAGTGAAGACTTCCCTTAATATTCGCAGTCATCAATATGATAACAATGGAAAGAAGAAGGCTGCAGCGAGGAAGAAAGTTTATAAAGCACAACGCAATGGAGTGGAAAATCCTGAGCTTATCAATTGTTTAAAACCCCTTGGCCCAAACCCGTTTCCTCAGAGCAGGTAAGCTAGCACTTTTCTTCAACCCGTTTATTTTTTCGTATCATCATCTAAGTCTCTAGCTATGCAATTTTGAAGTTTGCAAGAGTATGCAACGTCGTATTTAGCCCACCAAACAAAATTTGGATGGGCTATTGCTATCAGTTTGCGTCGGCAGCAGCCCAATTTTCTTAATAGACCATGTTCCCAATGTGATAGCATTTTGAAATTTGATACCAGCATTTGTGGCGATATTCTAGAAGGACTCGCCAAATATTTCTCGATTTCGTCCACTCGGTCTCGAGTTTTAGGCAAAGGGTCCAAATTGAGTTTTTGGTCCAATGGCAATATATTACGAGACCGCTCGCTAAATCTTTTCCAATTTTGTTAATTTGGGACTGAGTATCGGCGAAAAAGGGATTTAAGTTTTTTTAATAAAATAATAAATTGTTTTAATGAATATGTAATCTTCCTTTTAATTTTAATAACAGGTGATCACAACCACCTTGACTTTCAAGTATTAACTTAAGAAATTAAGTGTAACTTTTATAAGTGGTTTTATAAATGCATGATCAAAGCGTATCCTATACTATACATATATAAGTACATTGAAAATAAATGCATGGTTTCTTCTATACATGATAGTCTGAATGTAGGCTAGATACAGTCTAACATATTTTAAGTCTTTAAAACACAACTAATACTTATATAACGTGGTGTGTTCTCTGTTTTAATTTGGTGTGTATTAATGATGTGATAAAGTGTGTATGCAATTCATATCCATTGGGGAGGAGTGCTTTTTGAGCATTGCTTCAAGCTATTATATGAACCTTGATAAAGGTGGTCCAATTGTTTATATGACCTGAACCTTTTAACTTCATATAAGGACATGAAATCCTAGTGCCATATAAATCTGGCTCTTCATTGTGTCCGACAGTTCTATTCAGGCTTGTATACCCTGGTGAAAATCTTATGAAAATATTTCTTTTGAGATTTTACATAACTTGACTAAGTTTCATGTTATAAGTATTAATTAAACGCAAGTTATTGCAAAATAATGATATTGGCGATTTATATAGAATTTCCCAATGTAGAAATAGGTGATCTCAACTTGTGTCTTATAGATAGTTCCAAACTGTCAGAAAGTTTCAGCACTATTACTTTAGTGGTTCATACTTTATAAATAATAATGTCACAGCCTCCCCCTAGGTTGAAATAGGGTTAAATTAAGGAATAGATGAAAAAGTATAAAGAAAAGTGTATTTTAGGGCGATTATATTCCTCTTGAGGGAGAGATAAACAAATAGTGCTACAGCTGCCAATATGAAAATGATTTTCTACAATGTCCCTTTTATGTAACCCTGCGACTGTTACAGAAGCGGGGGCTTTCTACTATAGCATTTCCCTTTAAAAATGTACAGTACGTTTAGCGCGGAACTTTACATAATTTTAGCGTGTAACGCGAGTCCACGCTCCAAAAAATAGAGCATTTG
>JAULBZ010001860.1:0-20444 GCA_032360805.1 Neoturris breviconis
CTCAACATACCGAAGTAAAAGAACGAACGAAAGAAAAATGTCATATAAGATTAGCTAAAATTTTAGCAGTACTTATTAGTTGTTATATCGTATGTATCACACCTGTCAATGTATGGATGATTTTTGATTTAATTAACGTTTCGTATCCATTCATCAGCGCTTCTGATATTCAAAAACTTTACGTTACTGCTATGTTATTTTTACAGATGAACTCTTCGTTAAATCCATTGATATACTACATCAAAAATCCTGAATTTAAGAAAGGATTTTATATCTTGTTTCGAAAGATAAGAAGAAGATCAATTCTACCAGAATAACATTTCAATACCAGTATTTAAAGGGAGACAATTCCCAAAGTTAAATATCTGGGCCCAGTTGTTCAAAAGCTCGATTAAATTGTCTTTTCGCGACATTTGATTGATAGAAAGTAGTTTTAATCCAGGTTTATTCCTAGAATAGCCTTATTCGGCTTTCGAACAACTGGGCCCTGCATATCAAAAAATAAGAGACAATGAATAAACTAAATTAGAAAACAGAAGTAAGCAAATAAAATAAAATTTGAAGAGGTTGTAAAATACCAATGAGTAAACTACAACTATTTAGGACTTAAGTCACCGCACACAAAGAAATTTCTTTCTCTCCTGTTCTCATAGCGTTTAATGTCAAGAGAGATGAAGCCCTGAGAACGAGGTTGTACATATTAATTAAAAGATATTCTCCAAAACTGAAGATGTTTATTGAACTTCTTCAGTCATTTATATGAGAAAGAAATTTATTACAGTACATTAAATACATCTAGGTCTGCTATAGCACAACATGTTAACACAGTTCCAAATGAAAATGATGTAGCAGTGATGATCGAAGAACAAAAAAAAAACTTATACAACTGCATCAAGGAACTTTCACAAAATTTCTAAGTTCTAAATACTTTCGTAAATTGACATGATAAATCTCTTGGGAATTATTGTCCTATCAACGGCAGTTTATCCAATGCTATGCTAAATGTCGCAAAATTGAAGTACTATTTGTGCATTAATTTAAATGTCAACAGCAAACTTAACCAAGACTACAGAATAGGGCAAATTATTTGTTTCAAAAACATGTGCCAGAACGTTTTTTAAGCAAAACAGGGAAATATATTTTCTTTGAATTATTTTTTACCACATGTCAAATATTTGGTTGCTAAGGCAAAACCGTTCTTTGTATTCAAAATGATCCTAGATAAAATATAGGAAAAGTCCTCAAATTTATAGTCATATCTATAAGTCATTTATTCAAAAGTGATGAAAATCATATCCTTAGATGTGTTTTAAAATATTTCCGTAAATATTTTCACAAAACAAAAGAAGAACGACAGAAAAAAAACTATATATATTTTGAAAATAACGTGGTCGATACTCGGTAAGTAACCAATGTGGAGAAGGATTTGTAAGCATTGTTTCGGTCTTTGTAGCTTGAGGCTAGCCCTAAATTCTACTCCTCCACAGTCATTACTTGCTATTATTTCCACTACTGACTGTTAATAGAATACGCTAAAATAATATTTTTGATTTCTTTTCTAATGGGCACTCGACATAAAGAAGACGTCGTAGGTAGGACTAAGAGCCGGTCGCCTGTGGGCTATTTTGAAAATAAAGATTTTGTTAGGAAATATGGAAAGAATAGTTTTAATATAATTTTCCACTATATTCGTTTCTTTAATATGTTTCCCAGTACACTGACTGTTACTTA
Organism: Neoturris breviconis; assembly: GCA_032360805.1. Classification (NCBI taxonomy): domain Eukaryota; kingdom Metazoa; phylum Cnidaria; class Hydrozoa; order Anthoathecata; family Pandeidae; genus Neoturris; species Neoturris breviconis. The sequence goes on from JAULBZ010001860.1 coordinate 1,732, forward strand.
TACCAATAGCTTTTTTTTCATTATAATCAAATACAATACAATTTCCATTAACTTCCTCATAATAAAACCTGCTCGCAATGCAACAATGAGTTTAAAACATATGATTATCTTCTATTAATAATTTATGTCTTTGTGCTCATTATGCGCGCGCATACGTATGGCCTATTCGTGGGCACTTTTAAGAACATTTGACCGACTATGGCACCTATAGGACACGTGATTAATTTGAAAATATACCTTAAACTTTCTATGGCACTTCTTATAAAGGTTTGACCGACTATAGCACCCATCGGCCATGTGTATATTTTGAAAACACAAAGTAAACTGATTTTCATATTGACAACTAAAACATTTTTAAAATGTTTTTTTTATTATTGTATTTATTTGATTTTACTTCTTGCTTCTTTTTTTTTTAAGAACAAATGCATTTCAATTTTCAATTTTTTTTTTTACTTTTTGTTTTGTTTTTAAAAGGGTATGCGAAATGTTTGAGTTAGAATTTGGGAAGTTGAGAAGTTAGAAGTTTTACGGTCGCCGATATTTTCTATTTCCCAAAGAAGCTATCATTTGTTTTAGCGTTCCAACTACCAACACGGGGTTAAAAATATATGTGTTTGTTTTATTTACAATTCTACCGAAGGAAATAAAATCCAGGACTCAAGGCAATAAAGGCGGGTCGAAAACCTTGCATCGTTATTTTCTATTACCAGGCAATGGGTTATGGTTTTTCAGAAGGGTATTTCGATGGGACTTACATATCAATCGAGTCTATTCATTTCTGAACATGCAAAATGGCGTAAAATGCGTTTTAGTGAAATCCGGGGGTACAAATATTTTACTATTTGAATGAAATAAAATGTTTTCGAAGTGGTTATGCAATTAGACACGTTTGATCCATAAACTATACACTAGTAATGTGATTTTTAAATTTTTAAATCATCCTCAGATTTTTTTTTCAAATTTTTCCTTCTGTAGTCACGTTGAAAGTTCATAATGCTACTAACATATTCTGAAGATTTGACTCCATAAGAATTAATATTAGTGAAGATATAATTGATTGAAGTCGTAGGAAATTATGTATTTTCTATGCCCACTGTGTGGCAGCCATTTTCTGGTTTCAGAGAAAAGAATTGCTTGTTTTGCCATTTCTTGCCATTTTGAGATTCTGAAATTTTCTGAGTATGTCCAGTGTGTGTCCATTAGACATAGATATTGAAAATTTGACAGAAAAGGTGATTAAGTACCTTTAAGCTTGGTAATTCTTTTTCGCGATGCAAGATATAGGTGGAAAATATTTTAATCCCCCGTCTTTGGGTTTTTACGAGATTTTTCGCAGAATTTTGATATTTTTTAAACCAAAACTTTGACAGCGCATGTAGGAAAAATAAATGCATACCCGAAACAGTTAAAGAATCTAAATCTGAAACCAATTTTGCTCTCTTTTTACAGATAGAATGTTAAACAAAACCCCTTGTCTAAATAATTTTGGGCCCGTATTGCCTGAAATTGGGTGAATTTCGGGAATTAAAAATCACACCGCATGATGTAATCAGTTTTTCTCTATTCATTTCCATAAAAATATTTATAGGCTACTAATACTCTCTCATAAACCTTAAATCCTCATTAATTGCCTTTAGGATATGGTCCTATGAATATTTCCTATAAACTAAACTAATAAGTCAAGAGTTCAATCGAAGCTAGGACCATACACGTTTAAATTATTTAAAAGAAGATGGAATATTAGAAAATAATAGCTCCAATTAAAGGTACAAAATCACCCTTAGATTTTATTTTCAATTTTTTCTTTCTATAGTCAAGATGAAAGTTCATATTGCTGAGAACATATTCTGGAGATTTGGCTCCATAAGAATGAATATTAGTGGAGATATAATTGATTGAAGTCGTAGGAAAATATGTAATTTCTATGTTCACTGTGTGGCAGCCATCTTGTTTGGCCAAACATTTTCTGTTTTCAGAGGGAAGAATTCACTGTTTTTCCACTTCTTGACATTTTTAGAATCTAAAATTTTCGGAGTATGTTAAGCGTGTGCCACTGATCCACATTGATATTTAAAATTTGATTGGAAAAGGTGATTATGTATCTATAACGGCAACCACGGAGAAGCACATTCCACTCACCCGAGGTTGCTTTTATAACGTTATTGTACTTTCAAAGATATTTAATATTGTAACAATCCCGCGGGGATTTGTAATTTATATATATACGCCTTGTAACACGTTTTCGAGTTAGTCGAATACAAGGATTTATGAGATAAGAAAATAATATAGATTTTTGTGTAAAAAGGCTGTATTTTTATTCTCCATGATTTCCGTCGACTCCTTCGATCGTAACAGTACCTTTAAGCTTGATTAGCGTTTTCTCGCTTATTACTGGCTAAGATTTCGTCAGGAAATGTGGAAAGAAATTCGTAAATAGAAATAATTTTCCACTGTATTCATTTCTTTAATATCTCAGTGCACTCACTGTTTCTTATATGAATAGTTTATTTTTCATTATAATCATATATACAATAGGAACCTGGTTATATTTTATTAGCAAACTATTACCAATACAAAAGAAATGATGTATTTCGAAACAAAGGGAAGTATAAAAGAAAGAGGAACTTTGTTAAAATTCCCATTATTCCTGAAAAATATTCTCAGTAGGTACAAATTTTACTAGTAACGATATACCCAATTAAATATCTAGAGAAAGAGTGTTTATTGCATATATATTGAGTGGCGGATCTTCACTTTAATTTTTGTTCACACGAATTCTAAATTAAGCCATTACATCGGCTGAAAGTGGCGTCACCTGTCAGCTTATTAACAATATTCTGTCTGCTTTTGGAGATATTCGCGATGGTATTCAGTATTCTTTTAGCTGAAGATATGAAACTTGTCATGTGATATATCCTCCTCGTGTTGCTGACAGAAGTTACTCAGAAAGCGAGTTCCAGATGTGGTGAAAAGAAAATAAGTTATCATTGTAAAAGTGGAGGATGGTACTAAATTTCTGTTTCCAATCGCAGTATTAAAACATAATAAAACTTGTAATATGCCAATGATTATAAAGGAAATATCATACATAGAGAGTTTCCTCCGAGCGGGTATTCCTGCATGGGAAGAAATTGGCCTAATAACTTATGAATTTTGTAATCACCTGCCAACATTACTTGATATAATACTAAAATACGTGTTAGATGTCCAAACCAAGTATTTTCATACTAACTATTTGTATTTACATGCAGATGCTGAATTTATCAAAGATGCACAGTGCATACTAGAATATTTTTTGGTAAGTAATAATTTGTTCAGAATGACATTGATAATGAAAATATCACCGTGTATGATGATTTATTATCAAGGGTATATATCGAAACGGAATTTGGATTTATCCAATGTCTTAATACCCAAAATATTTACGGAAGTTCAGATGTACAAGTCTTTGCTACCGGGTTAAAAAAATTGTCGATGTCTACCTATAAAAATTACATTGATGAATCAGCCAAATATCCTCGTTTTATTCTTTGCTGATCATACAGATTTAGATGAGTTTAAAAAGAATTCTATTAAAAATCCTCTTAAGAAGACTGTAACAGTATATTCACGAGTTTGGACTTATTCTGAGAGGGGCTTGCTAGAAAATATTTTGGATGCCAAGATTCAAGATTTATCCTTTGTAGACAGTTCAAGAACAAAATATGCAACTATAAAGGAAGTAGTAAACTGCAATAAATCAATGTATATAAACGAAACTGATAAGATTAAAGTACCTTAAGTGTATTATTTTTCGTGCGGATTAAATTTCGCGGATTTTAGGGTGCTCAGCGAAATTAAATCCCCGCGAAAAATCTCAAACTTGGCCGTCTGCGAAATTAAATCCCTGCGAAAAATTAGTTAGAGTTTGAGCTCGAGTCGTCAAGGTTAATGACAACATTTTTTTTTTTTTTTTGAATTTGCACATCGCCTTGACTTTTAAAAAAATCTCAAATATCTCTCGATTTCACTTTAGTTTTTGGTGCACCAGTGATTTTTTTTTTTTTTTTTTTACAGGCAGTATCTTAACTTTGAATATCTACAAATGATCCCAAAATTTCCTCCTTTTTTGGCTCAACACCCAGTCGTGAACACTAGAGATAACGAAGATGACTCGGAATCAGAGTACAAGCTCGATACGGAAGATAAAAATGCATTTGATTTTTTTGTCTTAAATTATTAAATCCCCGCGAAAACCCCAAAATTTGGCTATCCGTGAAATTAAATCCCCGCAAAAAATTAAAAAATTGGCCGTCTGCGAAACTAAATCTCCGCGAAAAATCCGAAATTCGGTGTCCGCGAAATTAAGTCCGCGCGAAAATTAATACACTTAAGGTATGCCATGAAAGTTATAACTCATACATTGTTGATACTTTTAACATGCCACAACCATACACCCACGAAGCCGTCACAAATCTGCAAAATGATATATGTAAACCAGAGTGTTCAATTGGCCATACTATCTGTTTTAATGAGTCAGTGTTTATTTGGAGCTGTAAACCATGTCCAGGCAATAGTGTAAAAAATACAGTTGGCAAGGAAAAATGCAGACAATGTTCGCGCGGCTTGGTAGCAAATATTAATAAAACAATTTGTTATGACACCTACCGTGACTTAACATTGCAATTTACAGACAAGTCAAGCATAATAATGATATCCGTTCCTGGAATAATGTTAAGTGAAATTTCTTCAACTGTCTTTCTGTGTATCAAGTACAATGAAACACCTATTATTAAGTCATCAAACATATATCCCTGCTGAGTATTCGCACTTAGTATGGTCCCACTCTATATTTGCACTTAGTTAAGCTAGTATTCAACCTAATTGAACAGAAAGAATATATATAAATAAGGCTGAAATTTTACAAATGAAAATTCGGTTTTGTCATCATGCAACCAACAGGTTTTTGCCTATGATAAACCTACATAAAAACCGTTTTTTTTAAAAATCTGATGTTAGAGCCATCCTGGAATGAGACTAAATAAGCAAATAGTTCTACGTTTTTGCGAGTTCTCTATGAATTTTATTTCTGAGTATAAAAAAGGTATATATTGCAGAGAAAGGAACAGAGTACACGATCTTGGAACTGATTTGTTTCTTCGTTACGAACGACCAATCAGTTACAAATTCGTTGACAAAGCACCCTACTTCACAGAGTTTGACAAATAATTACGGAGAATGTCACAGTTTCCACGTCCCAGTGGCTGAAACAAGAATAGTCACTGTGGAGGAGGGTCTTTATATAGGGATCTACAAAGAAGAATACTGACTCAAACTGTTTCCAATTTGGTTTGTTCATTGGGGTTATAGAAAACAACTTCGAAGCAGAAAAAGGTACTCAAAATCTATCTTCCACAGCTTATGTCCGGCAGTTACATTTAGGCAGGTTCTTAATTGTTCTTGCAGTGAAGGCAAAATTTTGTACAGGCTAAGTCAAGAAACCTGGAAAGAAATCAAAGAAAACATTTGAAACGGAATAAAAACGGATAACGATGGCCAGCTGGTCTATATTTATCCGATCTTTTTTTATGTCTCAATTGTGATCAATGGATGGACAGTACTCGTAAACACGAGCAGTGAAACACTATGGAGGAGAGATTTGTTGAAGATAGTTTCAAGCTTTGCGGTAAAAAACTGCGCTCAAAAAATATTCATCCACAGTGATTATTTGATCTTGTTTCAAACATTGATCGTTGACTTAACTCTCCTCCCTTTTTAAAACGGTTCCATATTAAGGTATCCACTGGGTAATAACCTGTTCAAGGTTCGCAGTAAAAATGTTGGAACGACGTTCTCAACGTTGTTCTAGCGTTTTTATTGTGGCTTTTGTACAGATTTATACCAAGTGGATACTTTTGAGTTCCTTTTGCTCCGATATAAATAATAAACAAAAGATAAAAGGCAATATTCATCAATCGCAATTCCTCCCGGCAACGAAGATTCGAGATTTATTTATTTATTTATTGCGAACTTGGAACAAGTTATTGTCCACTGACCATTGCGGACTTGGAACAAGTCATTGTCCACTGACCACTTATATTATCAATCACTATTATAATTTTCAATTTTTTATATTTTTAAAGCAATCAGTCTGATTGAAAATCGAAGCCTTAAAAGAAATACAGGAATCTCCTGTGGAGGAGTGTTTTTTAGTACAGTTTTCAGATGCATAGCAGGTAAGTTATTATAAATAGTACAATACTAAAACACTCCTCCATAGGTGACGTCTAACAGTCATTTCACCCTCCTTCATGATCATTGCATGGTTTACACTTTTAATTTATTTATAAGCAATTAAGGTCCTATGCTGACAGTTGCTTAAAATAAGCCGAAATTTCAGTACAAAAAGTTGCTTAAGAATTTTTTTTGGTAACGGGATAATTTTTCTTCTTATTTTTGCTTAAAAAACATTTTGGTATATAGCCCTTGAAAAAAGCATTTTCACATTTGCACCACCTATTTTGGTCCTGATGACATCATCATTGACGTCATCAAAAAATAATTATGCCGAAGAGTTATTGTGTTGAACTAACTTTCTGGAAAGTCTCAATACTATAGCATATTCCCTCAAATAGCCCATAGGGTAAAATGTTTCGATTTTCACTTCTAAAGGAAATATATTCGAAAGGCCTGATTCTAGGATATATAATCAAAACAAATGTAACATTGAAAAAAAAGAATTTTATGAAGTTGCTTATGATGATATTGAGTACTGAAAGCTGCTTAACTGTTTACTGACTACGTTGCTTGTAAAACGATTGCTTATTAAAAAAAAGTGAACTCACACACGGAGATATTATGATACATGCTACCTTTCAAAGATTTCGTTTTTTAAGTAAATTAATTGAAAATAACCGCCGGTTTTTACTTAAAACACTCCTTCGCATGTGATGTCCCGGTAGTTATTTTCTGACTTGTAAGTTTTTATAAACAAAACACGTATTATACACAGTGGCCCGAATAAGAGCAAATCATCACTATGGAGGAGGAATTTTTTGGGCTAGTTTCAGGCTACAAACCTGAAGCAATGCTCAAAACCCCGGTTTTGGTCATTTACTCTTATTTCAACTAAAGATATAGATATATCTAAATAATAAAATCAGCGGGTAATTAAATAGAACCCTAATGGGCATAGGACGTCCCATCAACACCGACAAGTCAATGTCTTACATGACATCGACGTCGTTTTGACGTTGATTAGACGTCTCGTGCCGGCAGGCAAGTATCTGGACCTTAAGCTTTCGAAAGACCGTTCATAATGAGTTGCCATAATTCTCTTTTCTTTGGGTAAGTTTTTCTAACTACTTCCAACACTTCATTAAAACGTGCCATTCCTCCAGGTGCCATGCAAAACGCACTGCGCGTGCGCCGTAGTAAATCAACAAAATCTGCATAGCCTGGTGATCCAAGTAATACCAAATCATGATGTACAAGCTCAGTATACATAGATAAAGCTTTCTGTACAATAGGACTGACACTAGGTGAACGTAGATATGAGGCTAGCTGTGCGGGGTTAAACAGTGCGAAATGACGAGCGGCTTCAAGAGCTAGATCGTGTAAAAGATAGGGACTGGTGACGGCGTTATAAACAATCTTACAGAAGTTCTTTAAATATGGTGGGCCAAGTGAAGCGGCTAGTGCACACATCCATCGTATGTCTTGTGAAGAGGGCGGTGCAAGGGCGTATTTTACGTCTGGGCGGTCATCAGGCATTCGTAAAGTTAAAGCTTCTAATGCTCTCATTCCAACACGATATGCGTTTTGTAAATAACGTGGAATATCTGATAGATTCAACTCATCTGGGAAATTAGATAAGGGCGGGTTGTAAGAGTCTATGTTTTGTATACGGCGTGAATGAATAGCTTGCTGTGGTAAGGGGCAGTGATGTAACGCCCCATAAAAGGGCGGGTAGATCCATGCGAATTGATCTTGTGATGATACGCGTGGTAGTTGTCGTCCTAACATTTCTTGTGCTTGCTGATGCATTTGTTCTTGAACAAACTGCTCTGGTGTCATGTAAACAGGAGCATCAACTTCACCTCGATTATTTATGTTAACTTCGCCTCGATTAATCATACTTGGCGGTTGTGGTCTTGGGTTACGTGATCGAGCATTTTGATTTTCTTCGTTTTCATCGCGTTGTCGCGTATCTTCGTGCAAATAATGCCACTCACGAGCAATACGGAAAAATAACTCAGGTTGCACTCCACCATTTCGTCCAGCATTCTCCACGGCAGAGCACGCTCTTTCTAGCATATCATTATCTTGTTCTCGACACATGGTGATCGTCTGTGTGATATCACCAGGACTCAAGCTTTGCGAATAGCAGAGACATGACAATGCAAGTTCAGCAGAAGTACGCTTTAATAACGAATCACCTGAACGCGATGCACGTGTGGCAATTTGAATCGATTCGGATGGAGTTAGAATACCTTCCCATCTCTCGTTTAATACTCGCAAAGCAGGTGTTCCGATATCAATCGCTTGATTTTCAATCCATGACACGTAACTCGAGTAAGTTCGAGAGAACCAGTTTGGAGAACTGTAATTATGCATGTTTAATGCGAATAAACCTAAATCGAGAAGAAACAGAAATGCAGAAAATATACTGATCAGGCGGAAACTTTGCCGCGGAAGCCTAAAGAAGACATTCCATTGGTAGAAATCGACGTCACACATGGTGTGACATCAATTTCTACGAATGGAATGTCTTCTATTGGCTTTCACAGCGAATTTTTTCCTTCGTGGAAATCAACCTTAAATTAGTACTTGTTTCAAACGCATGTGGAGGAGACCAAAATGTGATGTTAAAGTTATGGAAATTGTATAGAACGAGAAGAGATGGACAATACTGTAAAAATTTATATGTTCTTTTCAATTTGGAAACTTTAAATAAACGCTCCCTTTTCTTGTTATATTTCTGGATGTAGGCTTGTTTATTATTTAAAACACGAGGGAGGAGTGCAATATCAGGTAGTTGCCCAGTTTGCAAAGACTTGTTCAAAGTTGACTTCTTTACTTCGGACTTTCGAGCACTCCTCCACAGGTGATGTCCGGATGTTATATTCAGGCTTGACTTTAAACAAGATCTTACCGACAGGGTAATACCAGGCTTAAAAACATATGCGAACAAATTCAATAAGCTACATGTCTTACCAATTTCAAAAGCTGCAAGTTGTAGTCGCCTATTGATACTATTTGTAGTGTTCACCTCATCAGCATCTGCGGAGAAGATCGCACTATTTCGTGCTTGTAGTAACACGGACTTAGCGAGTTCAAATAAAGAGTATGCTTCTGCTTCGATACTTTGAATGTTCATTGAAACTTTCACTTTCGTTTTCTTGTTTTTCTTTTGTTTATTTTTTCTCGACTTAGTAGCATGTTGCTCTGATGCTTGCGTTTTAACGCTGCTTGGAGGTGACGACAGAGGGTTGCCTTGGGGCGATTTTGAAGGTTGCGAGTGCATTTGAGCAGGTGGGACTTGTACTGATTGCAAAGCCGCATGCAAATCATCCAGATCGATAATTTTCTTCGACTTTCGAGTTTCTTTCGGTTGTATATTTGTATCTTCCGATAATATTCCTTCATTTTGATCAATATTCATTAGAATCGGATTACCAACATTCAATTCGGTTCCACCGAGTTGGTCTGCACCTGAATCGATTGACGATGAATTTGATAAACTAGATGATTCGTTTGAAAGACTTTCACAAGATCTATGTTGCAACAATGGAGGAGACTTTTTGACAGGAATATTTGATTTGAGATCGCGTAATGTTGACTTGGATAGAACGCTGCTGACTCCTTCTGTCGGTAAATTGGGTAGGATGACATTGACTCCCTGCATTGGTAAATTGGATAAGACCCCATTGACTCCATGTGTCGGTAAATTGGATAGAACGCTGCTGACTCCCTGTGTGATTGTTTGAATACAAGGTGACGTTGTTTCGTCTTCACTTCTAAAATCTTCAATTGCGTTTCTTTCCTCATCTAAATTAATATTTTGAAATCCGTGGATGACTTTTCCTTCGTCAATATCTTCAATATTTTCAATTGCTTTGTTCTGGTTGCCATCATTGACATCCAAAACGTCGTCGTTAGTAACCACATTTGGAACATATGAGCTCAACACCATGGAACTATCGACTGCACCAGCATTTGATATATTACTGACTGGAAGGGCTTCATCCTGCACTAAAACATCACCTGCAAATTCACAAGATTTTTCATCCTGTACAACATGACCTGTAAATTCATTAGACTTTTCATCTTGCACATTATCTGTAAACACAGCAGGTTTTTGATCTACCAAGCTTTCTGTATTCGATATAATAACATCTGACGAACTAAGCGAATCTATTCCTACATCGTCATTTCTTTGGAATATATCCGGCACAATATTAAAGTCGTCGTCAAAACCAGCGTCAATGTTGTCATTCGATCCTGTGTCAGGACCTGGAATATTGACTGTCCCGGGTAGAAGAATCTGCATAGAAACATCGGGTTCCACATATTGATTTGAGCTTTCTAGATTATTACTAGCCTCTAGACTTTCAGCTTGAATGTTCTCCAAACTACTTAGTGAAGATCCTCCACCACTGCTGCTATCACGAGTATTTGTTCTAGATTGATCTGGCATTACTTGTGGTGTTGTTGGTAAATCTTTAACAATAGATGGTTGGCTCACTGCAGTAGCATTCGAAGCTTCAAGCTCGTCATCCCAGTTTTCATTTTGAGCAGGCCAACATCCTTCACCTAAGACATTAAGACACACAAGTCGTTTGAGAAGAGAGCAAGCATAGTAGTGGTTAAAATAACAGCAAATTACCACCTACCCAGTTGGCAAAAACCTGTTCAAAGTTGGCAAAATAACGCTGACTTTGAACATGTTTTTGATGGCTGGGTATAACCATGAATGACTGTGAAATCTTATCCAGCAGGTGTCGGGGTAGTAGTATATCTCCATAGGCGTTATTTCAAAGAACTGCAATTGATTGGTTTCTTTTTTCAAACCAATCAACTAAAAGTTCCTTGATTGATTACTCTCCACCCGTAGAGACTATTTATGTTTATTTTAACCATGCTGCCTGCAGTATGTTCAAATGTCATTCCTCCACAATTATTAAACTAAAAAAAACTACATAGAAAATGAACACAGTGCTCGAAGAACAAATAATCTCTGCGAAGGAGTGATTTTTAAGCATACCTGCAGACTACAAAGTCAAAAGCTATGCTTAAAAATCCCTCCTCCATAGTGATGATTTAGAGTACTGGCACTCACCTTCAAATGAAAAATGCATTTCTTGACCCGAATCTGATTCGGTCATCTCTCTTGTAGTTTTATTTTTAAATGTTTTCCGAGTACGATTATTTGGTTTATTGTGTTTAACCCAGGGCCGTTCATTACGTGTATTTTTATTATCCGCCCGAGTCTTTGAATTATTCTGGCGGGATTGACGTCTTTGATGTTGTGTTTTTCTGTTGGTTGTTATAGGAACTGGTAAGTTTCTTTCTAGAAAGCGTTTCCCTCCTCCTTCACCATTTCCACTGTCGCTATCACTTGAATGTTTTGGTGGTGCTCTAAAAAGAGTGGAGAAAGGTACCAGTGCTCGAAATAGGAGTGAATAAACACTGTGGGTGAGGGATATTTGAGCATAGCATCAGGCTATAAAGCTTCAGTGATTATTTGGCCTTATTCTCAGCATATACATATCCAAAATCCGCAAAACTTGGGATTTTTATTGACGCTATTTTTAATATTTCCGCGCACTGATTTGTTATTTCTTGACTTTAGAGTCGCCCCAGTTCAATCGAAAGAGGCAGCGGGATGCCGTAATTACGGGAAAGAATTGCGGGAACCATCCTGTAATTACACAGCTTCTTTAAGCGTTCTTACTAAAGTCTGGAAAGAAAAACAATCTTGAAATATAGTTAATTATTGGTACTATGGAAAGGGATCATCTCCAAAATTCGTTACTAGAGGAAGAGTTGTGAATCAATGATCTTGCAATTAATTGCAAGCTCATTGACTTAACACTCTTTACCATAGATTAATTTTTCTCAAAATTATTGAATATTACTTTTCTAAAGCTGCTAAGATATCTGCTTTTGGTAACGAATTTTGGAGATGGCTTCAAAGAACATCAGATTTTTATGAATGAACTTAAAATGAGCCATTTTCAAGACATTGCCATTTGAATAGGCACAAAAAGTGCCTGTTCTTCCAAACTTCAGACTGTTCATATTCGAAAACCGTTCAGCTAGGCACGAAACTGTTCAGTGAGTGCTTTCATCAAACTTTTACGCTTTTTCACATGGTACTAATTAAATTAGTTAATGTCGAGATTTTTCGGGGTTTTTCCAGTTGCTATAAACCTACATTCACAAATACATGGAAACAAGGCATTGGCTACTCAAAGTAGAACTTGATGCAATGCAACAACTTCCATTTTTGTACTATAACTGATATAACATAACACGTATCTGTAGTTAGCCAATCAGAAAAAAATTCCCTCGCATCTAGAGCTTGCGGATTTTTGTATATGTACTTGGTACTAAAAAAATTTATTTCAGATTCGTCTAAATTAACATTTTTGCATTATGACGCAAACAAGATCACAATTTTTTTATTGGTATCTATCTGTGCAATGAATAAACCAATTAATGGCAGTGTTAGAGATAAGAGTAAATAATCACTGTAGGGGCGTGATTATTGAGCATAGCTTCAGGCTGAAAAGTAAAAAACTATGCTCAAAAATCCCCTCCTCTACAGTGATTATTTTCTCTTATTTGAACATACTAATTGTACCTTTCTGGTGAGTTATTTCTAACAGCGTCGATATTAGCTCGAATATCAGCAAATGTAAACCCAGCTTTATTTTGAGAAACTCCTTTCTTTTGTTCCGCACCAACTAAAAACAATAAATAACGAATAGCATTAAGTCAATGGGCTTGCAATTGATTGGTTTCTTTGGTACGAGGGAACGAAACAATTGCAAGATCGTTGATTCAGCACTCCCCCCTGCATATCTTGAAAACTCCTCCACAGTTATCACTATTATTTCGAACACTGCTCTTAAGTACCACACCCTCCTGCTCGAGATAAAGAGTAAATAATCTCTTTAGCTTTATAGCCTGAAGCTATGCTCAAACATCCCTCCTCCACACTGATTATTTCCTCTTATTTCAAGCACAGGCGGTTCCCTTCCCCATTCTTTTTAGAATAATTAGATACTGTTGAGGAAGTAATTAAGTCAAAAATTCTAATTGAAAAATATTTAGTACAGTACCAACACTGTGCATTGTAGATTATTATAATAATCGCTAACTATGTATATTTCTGATGATTCTAAAATGTTCAGTATAAACACACTTTGCATTTTCTGACGATCACATCCCAGCGTATAAAACTCTTTCTTAGGTGGCAAAAACCTGTTCAAAGTCAGCAAAATAACGTTAATACACACGTTAAAGGGCGGAATTTAATACATACGTTAATAAAGGGCGGAATATCAACGATCTTGTGTTCGATTGGTTACTTGGTTAAGAAGAACAAATGAACTGCAAGATCGTCGAGTTAGCACTCCGGTAGGTAAAGACTTGTTCACCGTCTGAAGTAAAGATGCTGGAACAACGTTGAAAACATTGTCCTAACATCTTTACAGCAGACTTTGAACAAGTCTTTACCTGCTGGAACACAATTTGCCTAGATCTTTTGTTACCTTTCTTTTTGTTCTTCTTGTTTGTTTCTTGGACATTAATCCAAGCACCAGTATTCTGGCTAGTATGGTTCGGACTCATAAATGAATAACGGTCCTTATCTAGTATAACAGCTAACACTTCTGCAACTTTTTGCTCTTCTCTTCGGCAGTGAGTAAGTAATGATAATGCTAGATCTCTTCGATGATGACGTATACTCTCGCATAACATGGGTTGTTTTTGATCCACTGCGTTGCTGCATAATCCTTGAAAGTAAAAATTATGAAGAATGTTACAAACCTAGCTGGCAAAAAAACTTAGAACAACGTTATTTTACTGACTTTGAACAGGTTTTTGCCGGCTGGGATGATATTGTAATGAGAACAGGAGTTGAAACAACAGACGGTCATCACTGTGGAGGAGAGAATATTCATAATATTTTTCTCCACAGTGAAACTCCTGAAGAAAAATTATTGTGGAGGAGTGATTCTTAAGATTAGTTTCAGGCTTACCCAGAAGCTGGGCTCAAAAATCCCTTCTCCACATTCTTATTTCGACCACTGTAAACATCAATATAAAAAAAAAAAAATTCGATACGAAGAAACCAATCAATTGCAAGATCGTTGATTCACTACTCTTCCCCTGAGAACGAATTTTGAAGATGCTCCCTAACTCGGTACTATCCTCTACATTACACCTTCAATCTGTACAGAATTATTTTAGAAATAATTTAGTTTCTTTGTAAAATTTTGAGGAGTTTTTCGTATGGTACATACACGTACAGGTGGTCGAAATAAAAACAAACACATTGCAGAGGTATGATTTTTGAGCATTGTGGAGGAGGGTTTTTTGAGCATTGCTTTATACTTTGTAGCCTGAAGCTATGCCATAAATTCACTCCTCAACAGTGATTGTTTGTTCTTATTTCGACCACTGCGTGTAAGGATTATATTTTAGTGATAACTTGTTCAATGTCTGCAGTAAAGATGCTAGAACAATGTTTTCAATTTTACTCTAGCATCTTCACTGCTGAATTTGAACAAGAGAAAAATTGATACCTAAGGAAACCAATGCACACTTATATCCGAGTTTATTATCATCTACGACAATACGGCAGTGTTCTGCAAAATACACATCTCCACCACGCAATACAGTAGAGGCCACATTCTCACCGCACAACACTTCAAATATATATGTAGCCATAATAAAGGCTAACACTCCATCTCCACGTAGCATTGGATTTGCAAGAAACTTTTGAGCTTGATAACGTATAAAGTTGAGTCGTTCGTCTGTGATGATTATACTTTTTAATTTCTCATAAAGAGCCATTTCCAGGTAACTAAGGCGAACCTAAATGTAAACAAAATAAACAGTTCAGTGATTACTTTCTTTTATTGTAAGCGCTGAAATTAGAAGGGTACAAACTCAACTTAAATGAATGGATCTGGTTAGTTCAAGGTTCTCAATCTCTACAGTTGACCCTATCTAGACTAGGTTTAACCCTAATAGGACGGGATTATTTAGAGACTGAAAAAACTGGGGGGGAGGAGGGGACGGATTCCGCCCCTCTCCTCCCCATGATAACTTTTGAACGGCTAATGCTAACTTCATGAACCTTGGTACAATTATAGCCCATCATCAGAAAATCATATTGATGTATATATATACTTTTGTTTATGGCAGCACTTTTTTGATGGCGTCATCATCTGGGTTTTTTATCCAATTTCTTTTTATCCGAGTTCTGTTTCATATTTTTAAGTTCTGTCTTCAGTGTTTAAGTCCCAAGGGCTTATATTTATATTTCAACCTAAACCATGCAAAACTTCTCTGAAAATTCGAAAAATCGTTATAAGCTGTATACATTTCGTTTTTGTAGAAACCGATCCCATAAAAGCTTATTCCCATTAAATTTTGACATATAAACTGCAAACAAAAACGTTCCAGACAACATTTTCTGCTCTGATATTGGGACCTAATCAATGCCTTCTTATCATACTTTAGGGGTTTTAGAATATTCGAAAGGGCCAAATCATCCGAAAAACCTGAATAAAAACTCAAATAAAAAAACAAAATTTATAAAATCTAGTAAAGCCTGAAAGCAGTGCTCCAAAATCTTTCCTCCACAGTGATTATTTGCTCCTATTTTGACTACAGCTGTGGTTGAAATAAGACAAATTATCACTATAGAGAAAGAATATAAAGGAGTGATTTTGGGCATAGAAAGTTTCCACAGGTCAGACCAGTAATTAAAAGATTGCAAAGCGTTGATGAACCACTTTTGTTCAGAATTAAAGTTTCAAAGACCACAGAAGCAAGCTGTCAGAGGAACACATGTACAAGCAAGGGCTAGAGGCATAAGACAAAGGAATTTAGGCATCTGGCAGAAGAAAGACAAAGAGAAGACAAACATAGTCAGATGCAAGCTGAGAAAGCAGACGCAAGGTATAGAAAAGGCAAATACAGGTAGTGGAAAGCTGGCAAAAACAACTCCGCTAAAAACCAGGGCAAAACTACTTAGTAACATTATTAATTCAAACTATGAAGGAGTTGCGCAACAATCTTGAATTTCTCACAGGTGAGTATTTGATAATATGAAAATCCATGCCTCATTTAACCAGATTAGCTTGATGGTAAAATATTAAAATGGTTAAGTACAAAAGTACAAGGGATGTGAAAGAAACATCAACTTTTCGGCATTGAGGCGAAAACCTAAATCAAATGTGGATAGAACAGGAGATGATTGGAGACGTTTGGAGCAGTGCATAGCTCCTTTAACATTTGGAGAGGGCACAGCCAGTACATACCTCTTCAATGTTAGTTTGTGCTGGTAATCGGGGCACAGTTAGACCCAGTATAGCAATTTCGAAAGCCACCTTTCCATTTTCAGAACATTTCATGACCATATCACATAAATTATTTGCTTTCTCCGTAATAGAAGAAAAATTAGTTTCACCACAATTCATTCTTTCCGGGTATGACGAGATTATTTTTTTAGCCAGTATAGAGGCTAACTTGGATGCTTTGTTAATAAAACCATGACAACACAAAGCCTGTGTTAGTTTATTTACTAACTGGGATTCATCCATTCCTTGTGGAATAACAGTAACGATGTCACTGTATATCTTCTCCATATTGATACTTCTTGTTTCATCCAGTTTCATTGATCTATGGGGAAATAATCAGTGTTGAAAACGAGAGTAAATAATCACAGTAGACGGTAGAGAGATTTTTCAGCAAGCCTTGAAAATGCCGTTAGACATCTCCTGTTGAGGAGTGTTTTTCCAAGTGTATAGTTTTAAGCTACGGTTACGCACTACAATAAAACAAGCCAATTGCCTACCATTTTAAAAAATCTGTAGAATTTGACCGGATTAATCGTAGTATATACTACTATTGTAAAAAATTGAAACACATACCTTGCTTTGACAGATAATTCATTGATTGATTCTAAAATAAAGGAATAGAAAACATTAAATACATAAGCAGTGTTTAAAATAACAGCTAATAATCACTGTGGAGGAGTGATTTTCTAGCATTGTTTCAGAAGCCATGCTCAAAAATTACTTCTTCACAGAGATTATTTTCTCTTATTTCAAACACTGTATAGGACTTGTTTCAAAAATAAATATAGAAATAAAATTACTGGGTCAACGATGATTGGGTCAAAGATATTATTTTCTGAAGAAACAGCCATTGTGAATGTACATGAAAATGAAATATTTTGAAATATTATAATGCCAAATAAAGAGCAAATGATCACTGTGGAGGAGTGATCTTTGAGCATAACTTCAGTCTATACAGTCTGAAGCTATGCTCAAAAACCCCTCCTCTACAGTCATTGCTCTTACACTGTAATACATTGATTATAAATAAAGGATAAGTTACAGAAATTACCCATGAGGTGGGAACTTATTCATAGTGGGGGCTACACGGAACAGGGGCCATCTTTGATCATATGGTATGGTAATATTGAACATGTTTAGGATAATCTTCATCCTTAGGAGAGAACTGTAACAATGTTCTTATAACAGATTAGTTACTTAATACTGGAAAGACTAATTAATTGTAGAGTGGTGTGACACTTTATTTGTAGTTTCTTACTTTTGGATATTGATAACATGTCATAAAACACATTCCAATCAATCTCACAAGCTTTCATCGCAATACTGAAACCAGAAAATTCTCGAAAGATTCTTGATTCTGCAGAACTCATGCTTCCTTGACCACGTCCTATGATGCAAAAGAGAATATATAAAATGTTTTAAAAGTATCTAACTCATTTGTGTTCAAACTCTAACTGACAGATAAATTTTTTGTATATTCAAAACAGTTCTAAAATGCAGTTTTCCAAGAGGTTAATGAATATGTCTGACAAAAGGAAATACTTAACAGGTAAAAACATTAAGGGAAAATACTTTCACAGACAATTCGAGTTAAAATCTGTAAAATTCTGTCATCTAAAAAAGCAAAAGTACGATCAGTTATGTGGTTGAAAAGTCCGGTGTGCAAAATTATAAGAAGTTTTCAGTTGCAAAAATGTTCTTCCATTATTTTTCAAAGTCTAAATACAAATATAAGTCCTTGCATAACATTGCATAGGGATCTAAGCATGAAAACAAATCCCTTTGACAAAAGAAAACTTTTATACATTAATGTATAATACCTTTTTTAGCAGCATCAACAACCTGAGCAGTCCATGTATGAAATTTCACTTTCATTTCCGACTTTTCTTTTCCTTCTAAATGTGGTGCCATTGCAGCTAGTTCCCATAAGTGAACAACTTCTTCCATTAAATGTGATGATGCATGGCGAGACATGTCATTTGTTGATTGCAATGAGCTATGCATATTATCTAATGAAGTGGTTGAAATAAGAGTATAAGGGACCATCTCCAAAATGCGTTACCAGGGGAAAAGTGCTGAATCAATGATCTTGCAATTGATTGGTTTCTTCGTCCCGAAGAAACCAATCAATTG